>MU758787.1:131572-161304 GCA_026770625.1 Nicotiana glauca
AAATAGTTAGGGCTAGTATTTAAATAGCCACTTTTCCCTTATTTATTTTACAAAAATAGTAAAATAAATTCTGGAAATAAATTAAAGGTACTAAATTGATTAATAATACATAAATAAAAAATAAAAAATACTGGAATCAATTTTTGTAATTATAAACGCAATTAAATCTTAAAATAGGCTAATATTATAATTATATCCAATTTAGCTTTAAAAATACTAAGTAAATTTGTAAAAATGCGCAAAATTTACCTTAGCTATATTTTGGTATAAATATGAGAATACAATAAATGAATTAAAAAATGATAATTTGGGGAATAATTATTGGGTTTTACTGGTAAAATAGGGCAATAAAATTGGTTTAAAAATCTTTAAAAATTAAAGAAAAATAGGAAAATTCTTGGACATACTTATATATGTATAACTATGCTTATTTGAAAGGTATTTTGTATATAGAAATATACAGGAAAAAATTAGGTATCAACATCTGCCCCTCTTTACCCAGAAAAGATGAAAGAGTTGTCGGGTAAAGATACGATGACCAATTTTGACAGAATAAAATGGTTTGAAGAGATTTGGCCATGTTCTGGTTCCTAAGACACCTACATATCCCTGGTCTTACAGGAATCAGGCCAGATGTAGTTCAGGATCCGTCGGTGGAGTATGCCGAGGGAGACCTTTCAAGAATGGATGCAATATTCAGGTTGGGATGAATGGTCAAGGTTTAGTAGGCTTGCGGGGACTGGAGCGGAATGCTCCTGCCGAGATGGTTGTTGCTCGTCGATTTACCTACAAATAAACAATACAAGCGTATATTGTGCATAATTTAAACATGATGCAAGTTCTCGTTGGACCATGAATAATGTCTTTGGACGGTTAGGATGATGTCCTTATACCATGATGTCGTGGGCCATGAAGCATATAATAAAGGATTCGCAAGCTATGAAATGATGCTCTGGGGCTGTGAGAATGATGCCTCCGAACCATGATGCCTTTGAATAATGATGTGCGAGAAATTGAAGGGATCTTCAAGCCATGACATGGCGTTCTTGGGCTATGAGAATGATGCCTCCGAACAATGACGCACTCAGATAATTTGGCAATTTTTCAGCCCATGAAATGCAATAAGTGGCGATCTTTCAGCTCGTGAAATGCAATAAGTGGCGATCTTTCAGCCATGCAAGATGTAAATAAAGCGATGATATTTCAGCCATGCAAGATATACACAAAATGGCGATATTTCAACCATGCAAGTCATGAATAAAGTGGCGATCTTTCAGCCATGCAAGTGTAAATGAGGCGGCGAACTTTCATCCATGCAGAATGAGGCATTGCTTAGTCTCAGAAGGTAGAATGGTAGCCTTATGCAAAGCAGAGAATACAAATGGAGACAATGCTTAGTCTTGAAAGGCAGAATGGTAGCCTTATGCAATTTAGAGAATGCAGATGGAGGTAGATCTTAACTTCGGAGGGCAGAATGGTAGCCTTATGCAATGCAAGAATGCAGATGGAAACAAAGCTTAGTCTCAAAAGGCAAAATGGTAGCCTTATGCAATACAGAGAATGCAGATGGAGGCAGAGCTTAGTCTCAAAAGGCAGAATAGTATCCTTATGCAATGCAGAGAATGCAGATGGAGGTACAGCTTAACTTCGGAAGGCAGAATGGTAGCCTTATACAATGCAAGAATGCATATGGAGACAAAGTTTAGTCTCAAAAGGCAAAATGGTAGCCTTATGCAATGCAAGAATGCGGATGGAGGTAGAGCTTAACCTCGGAAGGCAAAATGGTAGCCTTATGCAAGAGATGAAAGGCGAATAATAATAAAATTTTCTTAGCTGATAGATAATAGTTGATTGTGATATTGTGGCTGCTGGGGATATTGTGTGCGAATAGCAACTGTGAATAGGCCTGACGGTTCTGAGAGTTGTATTTATGAATAGTAAGAGTGTATAATATATTCGATGATTTTGCTACTTGGGTGCCTGCATCCAAAGAAAAATCGTGAGTTTTGTAAAGGGGGAAGGTTAGTTCGTATCCCCGATGACTTTGCTTGACTTGCTTGGCTCTGTTTCAGCGATACTGTATGTATTATTGGGGTAGCGTTGCTAAACAAAGCAATTTTGGTAACAGACATGCATGATTTAGTAAAAATATAACATAAATATATATTTAAGAAATAGTTTTTAGATGAGACGACGACGTGGTTAAGGACATTACAACCTCTCTCGCTTCGGAATTTTGAGGGTCCTCCTCAAAATTCTGCCCCAGTTTACTAGGCTTCTACTTCTGAAGGTTGCTTGCGATGATCGGCTGAAATTACTTCGGAATTTTGAGGGTCCTCCTCAAAATTCTGCCCCAATTTCCAATTGCGGAGGAAATGAAAATTTTATTGAATTGTGACTGAACCCATAATGCTGCCTACGTATCCCCTCTTAAACGGGAATCAGATCAGACAAAGTTCAAATTACATCATATAGGAAAACATAAGATTACACATAGTAGCACTTGACTGCATCTGAATTGATCGGTTTTGGCCAAATTTCTCCGTCCATTTCTGTAAGTATGAGGGCTCCTCCTGTCAGAACCCGATGAACTATGTATGGACCCTTCCAATTGGGAGAGAATTTCCTTTTGGCTTCATTTTGATGTGGGAAAATTTTCTTTGGTGTGAGCTATCTTAGTTTGACTCTCTTGTTGAAGGCTCTGGAAATTCTGTTATGATAAAGTTGACCGTGGAAAACTGCATTCATTCTCTTTCTATCTATAAGAGTCAGCTGCTCGTAACGACTTTTCACCCATTCTGCATTGTCGAGCTCAGCTTCTTGTATGATCCTTAAGGAAAGAATTTCTACTTCGGCGGGAATGACTGCCTCTGTACCATAAACCAACATATAGGGAGTTGCCCAGTTGATGTGCGGACTGTGGTGCGATACCCCAATAGAGCGAATGATAGCTTTTCGTGGCATTGCTTATGCTTCTCTATTATTTTCCTCAATATCTTCTTGATGTTTTTGTTGGCAGCTTCTACGGCTCCATTCATCTGAGATCTGTAGGCTGTGGAATTCTTGTGTTTGATCTTTATATCACATATGGATTTCATTAAGTCACTGTTGAGGTTGGAGCCATTATCGGTAATGATTGACTCTAGAATCCCGAACCGACAAATGATGCGGTCGCGGACAAAGTCTGCCATGACTTTCTTAGTCACTGCTTTATAAGATGATGATTCGACCCGTTTTGTGAAGTAGTCAATTTCCACTAAGATGAACCTTTGCCCGTTGGATGCGGCAGGTTCGATTGGTCCAATAACATCCATTCCCCAGGCGGTGAAGGACCATGGTGAGCCTGTCGCATTAAGCTCGATTGGAGGTACTTTTATCATGTATGCATGTATATGACAACTGTGTCATTTCCTAACATTCTGGATGCAATCCGTCTCCCTGGTCATCCAGAAGTAACTAGTCCGGAGTATTTTCTTTGCCAAAACAAAGCCGTATATATATGGACAATAGGTCCCGGCATGAATTCCCTCTAACAGCCTGGATGCTTCTTTTGCGTCGACACACCTTAATAGTCCCAAATCAGGAGTCCTCCTATATAGGATTTCTCCACTGTGAAAGAAATTATTGGATAACCTTCGAAGTGTGCGCTTCTGAGTAGCGTTTGCAAGCTCTAGGTATTCTCCTTTTGCCAAATATTCCTTGATGACATGAAACCAAGGTTTTCTGTCTGCTTCTTCTTCGACATGAGCATAGTAAGCTGGCTGATCATGGATCTTCACCGGAATAGGATCAATAAAGTTCATATCTGGATGCTGTATCATGGATGATAGAGTAGCCAACGCATCAACAAACTCATTCTGGACTCTGGGAACATGCTGGAACTTTGTCTTTGTGAACCTCTTTCTCAAATCCTATACATGGTGCAGATAAGGGAGTATCTTGGAATTCTTGGTTGCCCATTCTCCTTGTGCCTGATGTATGAGTAGTCCTGAGTCCCCAGTTACTAGCAACTCTTGGATGTTCATGTCAATAGCCATCTTGAGCCCTAAGATGCAGGCTAATTACTCGACCATATTGTTGGTACACGAGAACATGAGTTTGGCAGACACCGGTTAATGTTGATCGGTTTCTGATACTAGGACTGCCCCTATACTGACTCCTTTGAAATATGCTGCTCCGTCGAAAAACATTCTCCACCCGTCATAGGATTCTGCAATATCTTGTCCTATGAATGACACCTCTTCGTCAGGAAAATACGTTTTTAGGGGTTTGTATTCTCCATCCACGGGGTTTTCGGCCAGGTGATCTTCTAGTGCCTATACCTTGATTGTTTTTTGAGTTACATAAACAATGTCGAATTCACTCAACAGGATTTGCCACTTGGATAGCTTGCCGGTGGGCATGGGCTTCTGAAAGATGTACTTTAAAGGATCTATCCTTGATATGAGATATGTAGTATAGGCACAGAAGTAGTGCCTCAGCTTCTGGTCCACCCAAGTTAAAGCATAACATGTGCGTTGTAATAGAGAATACCGGGTCTCGTACGGAGTGAACTTCTTGTTGAGATAGTAAATGGCTTGCTCCTTCTTTCCCATTTCATCATGTTGCCCTAAGACGCAACCGAATGCACCATCTAATACTGTGATGTAGAGCAACATATGTCTACTTAGTTCAGTCGGAACTATAACTAGTCGCATTGACAAGTATTCCTTGATTTTGTCGAAAGCTTTCTGGCAGTCATCAGTCTATTTGGTGGCGACATCCTTCTTTAACATCTTAAAGATCGGCTCACAGATAACTGTAGATTGTGCTATGAACCGACTGATGTAGCAAGAAACTCATTACGTCCTTCTTGCTCCTTGGAGGCGATAATTCTTGAATGGATTTGATCTTTGATGGATCCAGTTCTATTCCCCGACGACTCACAATGAACCAAAGTAATTTTCCAGTAGGAACCCCAAATGCGCATTTTGCGGGATTCAGTTTTAGGTTGTAACTCCGCAGTCTATTGAAGAACTTCCTCAGATATTCCATATGATCAGTGGCTTTCTTGAACTTGATGATGACATCATATACATATACTTCGATCTCCTTGTGTATCATATCATAAAAAATGGTAGTCATGGCCCTCATGTAGGTGGCCCTTCGTTCTTTAACCCAAACGACATCATCTTGTAGCAGTACATTCCCCACGGCATAATGAAAGCTGTTTTCTCAACATCTTCTTCATCCATCCAGATATGATGATAACCAGTGAAATAATCCACGAATGATTGCAATTCATGTTTGGCGCAATTGTCAATCAGGATGTGTATGTTTGGCAAGAGGAAGTCGTCTTTTGGACTGGCCCGGTTGAGATCCCAATAGTTGACACAGACTCTAACATTCCCATCCTTCTTCGGTACTGGCATAATATTGGCTAACCACGTAGGATATTCCACTACCCTGAGAACCTTAGCTTTGACCTGCTTAGTTACTTCTTCCTTGATTTTAAAACTCATATCTGGCTTGAACTTTCTGAGCTTTTGTTTTACTGGTGGACATGTTGGGTCAGTCGGCAGTTTGTGTGCCACAATAGATGTACTTAGCCTAGTCATATCGTCATACGACCAGGTGAATATATCCTTATATTCTCTTAGAAACTCTATGTATTCCTTCTTTTCTGACGGTGATAAGTGAACGCTGATTCGTGTTTCTTCGACGCTTTCTGCATCCCCCTGGTTAACAATCTCAGTCTCTTCTAGGTTGGACTTTGGCTTGTTTTCAAAATTCTCGACTTCCTTAACAATCTCTTCTGGTATGTCATCTTCCTCTGAGTCTATGTCTGTTTGTTGTGTTGTCTCGTTGCATGTCACAGTCATTTGTTCGTCAAGATAAGTAATAATAATGATGTATAAGTAAAGTGATGAGAGAAAATAATAAGAGTAAGATTTATAAGAAAACCGAAATGCTTAGATAAATTCCATAACTGTTTTTGAACAATGGAGCTCTTTTTTGCGAAAATTTAAAATGCAAAAGGAAAGTCAACTAGTAAAAATAAAAGATAGTGCATGATACTTGTTCAGCCTTGCTACCCCAAGGCTCACCGGGCTCTGGTGGTTCTGATTGTCCAGTTGTTGAGGTATGCTCCTCTGCTTACACCCTGTATGGAAGGGCCTTCCTCCCACTCCTCCTCGAAAATAACACAACAATCCATATCATCGTCTTTCAGGAACAAATTCCTCACTGCTGCCAATGCTTCCTCTTCTTCTGACCCATAGATAACTTCGATCGGTTGGAAAGCCTGTTCCAAGCGTGGTATTGGCTGCTCCAATGGATAGTAAGGATTGCGCTATGGTGGCGACCAGTGGTTGAATTCCTCCCAAGTGTACTCATATCCCAATTCGAAGTTGGTGCCATGTTTCTTCAGTTTGATAGGCTTAGCGATTCCCTGGAGGTTCTTGCCAAGCCCCTTGCCAGGTTCGTATCTGCTCCAGTTCAGTATGCTTTCAATTTTGTTGTCCCATCATTTGTCCTTATCAATGGCGTTGACTCGCTCGATGTGGTAGTAAGTTCCCTTGCCTATCCTTCTTCTGCCTCCTATTGCTGGGATAGTCTAGCGACTATATATGGGATTACTACCATCGCCGTGAACGATCACCTCTTGGTGTTTCCACTCAAACTTCACTGTATGATGTAGTGTTGATGTTACAACCCTAGCAGCATGAATCCATGGTCGTCCTAATAACAAATTGTAAGATGCTGGCACATCTATCACTTGAAAATCGACATCAAACCAAGTAGGCCCCATTTGCAAACACAAGCTAATCTCCCCAATAGTGGAACTTTGGGATCCGTCGAAAGCTTTGACGTTGATGGACCCATCCTTGATCTCATGCCGCCCATTTACTAATATACTGAGAGTCACCAACAGTCAAATGTTGAGGCTGGACCCTTCGTCAATCAGGATCCTGGTGATAAAATAATCTTCGCACTGCATGATGATGTGCAATGCCTTGTTGTGACTCAACCCCTCCAATGGCAGCTCATCTTCGTGAAAAGTGATCTTGTGACTTTCCAATACCTAGCCTACCATGTTACCTATCTCTCTGTCGGTGATGTTACTTGGTACATATGCCTCACTCAACACTCTTATCAAGGCATTCTTGTGTGCATCAGAACTTTGAAGCAAAGCAAGGATAGAAATATGTGTTGGTATTTTGTTCAGATGATCAATGATTGAGTATTATTTGGCTTGTATCTTTCTCTAGAGATCGTCAGGACCAATTTCAGTGATGGTTGGCCGATTAGAGGCCTGCTTTCTTGACTCTGCCATATGCTCCGGGGTATAAACCTTACCAGTTCTTGTCATACCCTGTGCCGCAATTGCTTCCCCGAACTTGACCTTCCACTTTTTCTAGCATCGACTGTGTAGTACCAAGGTATGGCATTAGTGTGGAATGGTGTTACTGCCGACATTGCCACTGGACTTGGCGTGGCTATCTTTACTTTGAATGGAGCAGGCCCCTTAGGCGGTAAAACTGTAACTTCGAAGGGTGTAAGTGCATTTTCTGGTGACATAAACTCGGCCTCAATCGGCATTGGCGTCTTTGGCGTCTTTGTAGAGGATGGTGCCCCAAACTCGAGTGGCATGGACATGTTTACCTTGGCATCCCCAAAAGGCTGAATTTGGACCACGATTGGATTAAGGGCGACTACTGGCTTCTTTGGATCATCGCCTCATGTGATTAAACCGATTGATTCCTTGGGATCCTAGTCATCCTCTATCTCAATCATGTGAACATATCCGCCCTTATGGTCTGGCAGAGGGTTATTACGCACATTTGGAGCAGGCTCCTTTGCTACAATGATCTTTTTATCAATTAAAGTTCTGATCTTATCCTTCAGAGAGCAGCATTCATCAATGGTATGTCCCTTCATGCCGGAATGGTATGCACATGATTTATTTGGATTGACCCATTGAGAAGGGTTTTCGGGGGTTATAGTAGGTATAAGGGTGACATAACCAGCAGCTTTGAGCCTTTCGTACAGCTGGTCAATTGGTTCAGCAATGGCGGTATACCATTTGGGAGGTCTGCGGTCGAAATTTGGTCGAAGTCTAGAGAAGTTTTGACGTGAGGAATGTGATTGATAGTGGGATGGTTGGGTGTTCTAGTCTTGGTAAACATGTGCTGGTTGAGAGTATTTGGGTGAAGTGGATTGATATGTGGGAGGTGGAGACGACTGATAAGTGGGTGGTGGAGTATGGTAAGAAGGTGAGGGTGTTTGGTAATTTTGGGTAGACTGATATGTGATTGGAGGTATTGGATATGTTTGGTATTTGATAGGGTATTTGGTCCTCTGTGAAATCATTATAGCACCTACGTCTCTTTTCTTGGACGTACCACCAGAATGTAAAGCCTTATTGGTAGCTTGCAAGGCTCCAAAGTTCGTAATCATACCATTTTTGATGCCTTCCTCAATCCTTTCTCCTAGATTGATGATGTTAGAAAATTTGTGATTCTCGATCAGCATCAACCTCTCATAATACTGTGGGTCATGGGCTCGAACGAAGAATATTTTCATTTGCTCTTCTTCCAAAGCTGGCCTAACATTAGCAGTTTCTGATCTCCATCGGGTAGCATACTCACAGAAGGTCTCTGTGGGTTTATTCTTCAAGTTTTGAATATAGAACACATCAGGTGCATTTTCCGTATTGAACCTAAATCTTTTCATAAAATCGGACGCCATGCTTACCCAACTCGACCACTTCTTTGGATCCTGGCTAATTTACCAAGATAAGGCATCTCCTTCCAAGCTCCTCATGAAAAGCTTCATGCGGATTTTCTCGTCTTTTCCTACTCCAACCAATTTGTCACAGTATGTCCTCAAGTGGAACCTTAGATTCCCTGTACCATTAAACATCTCGAACTTGGGAGTTTGTACCCCTCGGGCAGTTCGATATCGGACTGTATGCAAAGATCTTCATAGTTTAGCCTCTAGATCCCTTACTACCTTCAACATCTTGAATTTTGTTAGTCAACCTTTTAAGCTCTTCGGCCAGATTTCTGATGTGCAAGTCCTTATCATCGGACTCGTATGTGCTTGAGATGGGCTGGGTGGAGTGTAGCACAGTTTCCACATAGATGGGGGTATTTTGTTGGGTGTGGCAGTGGTCATTTATGGAGTTCTGGGATGAGTAGTGGGGTGTTATTTGAGGTATGGCAGGTATTGTAGTGGTGGTGAGAAGCGGGATGGTTTTGTTGCTTTGGGATATTTTGCGGAAGTACAAGATTCTGAGTATTTAGGAAAGTAACCTCTGGAGTAGTGAGGGAAAATGACAGACTTGCCAAATTTTGGACTTGATCAAGTTCTTCCTGAAACTTCAACAACTTTTTTTCTAGTTGGGATGCATTTTCCTTGGGGACCAAAGTACCATGAGCGACCTCTACCCGTTCAGTTGAGTTATTCAAATCTTCCATTTTTTCTTTGTTTTTGTGTCTGACAGGACTGAGAGGAGTAGTAGGTGGAGGGCCCCTGGATCTCGTAAAATATGATGATGTTGCTAGAATTCACGAACTAACCTTTGGGGAGGGGAATAAACAAAAAGTAAAAACAAAAGGTAACGAGCCAGTGAGGATCATTAGGAAAAATGTTGCAATATTTAAACACGTAATGCTGAAATATAAAACGTGTACTAATTTTGGGGACCTTGTTGTGCCCGAGGTAGGCCTAGCGACAAGTTAATTTTGGAGAACTTAGAATGCTAAATGCCTTATTTCATTGATAAAAGGTAGACGAATCCCAAAACGACACTAAATAACAAGAAAAATAAAAATCACTAATAGTCATTGGCCTTTACATTTTATAAAGTGGAAATGCAAACTCCTATCTATTTGGTCCCAGAAAGAGTTTCCCCAGACTCGGCATCATTGGCTCATCGAACAGCTTCCCCAGCTTGCGCAGTCCTAGTAGCAAGTAAGCTTTGGCCAGATGCCCACCTTCATTTCCTTCAGCAGTCCAGCAGTCTTCGACCTTCTTCAGAAACTTCTTTTCCAACTCTACTATACCTCGCTCCAGATAGACCAATCGCTTGTTGGCACTGACAGCCATATCTTCCACTCTTCAGTTAGTTTTTTATTGGCTTCTTGTATCTCGCGGTGCTCGCTTTCGCATTCTCAGATTCTCTTGCACAGATGGTTGTACTTGACTTGTGATTCGGCCTTTTCATCTATGATCCTATTACCTCGAACAAACCCAGGTTGACCTAGACCATTATGATTATCCTCCAACCAAATCGAATAATAGGGAGCACAACCTGCATGGTATATGTCTGGTTTGATGGTGTCCTTTCCCAGGACAATCTTGCAGTGCCACATATGCTGTGCCTGGCACCTGTAAGGGCTATCATCATCCTAGAAGTCTGCCTGGAAGTGAATCATCTTGTCAACCCTCAGTATAACCTGCTTCCTACCAGTTTGTCTTATAACCCGAAGAGTTACATAAGGGTACGTTCCTATTAAGCCGATTAGTATTAAGAAAGGTGCGTCCCTGGATCGGACGATGAACTCCTCGGTTGGGAACCACTCAAACATCCATTGTACTTGGTCCTCAGTCAGATTCTCTGGCATTCTCTGGTTGGGCGAGCATGTCAGGCATGTAATTCATTCGCTTTGGGTGATGAAAAGCGATATGATCGTCCCAGTTTCTTCGATGGATTTCCTGTCGGTATTCACCCCTTTGGAGATGTTCCACGAGCCAAAGTTGAAGTAGAAGATTACAACTCTCGAAGTGCTTGGCTCCCTGTTGACACCTTTCTAGGGCCCGGTATATTTCTGCAATGATCATTGGTACGAGACAGAATGGTTGTCCGTCGATTCCCTCAATTCGAGCTTTGGTGACCATAGCTAGTTTGGTATGGATCCTTGATTTCTTCATTGGAAATACTATCATCCCCAGGAAACAGAACATGAAGACAAATACCCTTCGGTAAATATGCCCCAACGATGTAAGGGCGAACTTATCAGTATAAGTACGGTAAGATTTGTTGTGACCGTACCTCTCGTACAAGTAGTCAAAGGGAATGTACGAATCTTTCAAACATGTCAAGTTTGGAATCTTCTTTAGACCCATCATTTTGAAAAAACCTCTACACTTGTGGTTTTCTGTCATTAACAAACCCGGAGTTTTCCACGGTATACGAGCCAATCCTCATATCTCCTCGAGCAGGGGCGTCATCTCAATGTCTCTGAAGCGGAACACAGACCTAACACAATGCCAAAATGGAGTAGCAGCTTCTATGATTTTGTTGTTGGGTTGAATTTCCAAGAGAGAAGCTAGGTTCCCCAAATATTTCCGGATGAGAGTCTGATCACTGGAGTGAAAATCTTTCCACCAGCTTAGCAGTTTGGGGTAGATGTTGGTGACCACGCTGAATCGGGGGATTTCGTGCCTTATGTTTCTGCAAGACAAAATGTTAGGCCCTTACCCCCACCAGACTCGACTACTAAATATCAATAATTGGCACAGAAGCATTTAGTTCTCCAAATAAATGCACAAAACGTGGTAGTGTCCGTTTGGATTTTAGGAAAATCGAGTGGACTTTGGACAAGGCTATCTTAAAGAGTCATTATGCGGACAACATAACTGAGTCAGCTAGGTTTGACCATGATGCATGCACAATTAAACAGAGTAAGGTTTATATGGGGTATTAGACTGGTACCCTTGAGCGGACAACTCAAGAGGGAAAGGTGCAGAACCGTCGACTACACCGTTGATCGACTGATTTTATCGCAAATATGCCTTTGCTGGATTGAGGGGGTGATAATATCGGAAGAATGCAACCACTCATTATAAGCGTTTCTATGATATTTTGTTTGGCACGAGTGAAATATGATGTTGAAAACAGGCTTATACAATAATTAAAACAAGTTGCCACGTATTTGCACGTTCATAAAAATAATAATTACAATAATTTAAAACAGTAATAAAGGAATGCAATAAAGGAAATCAGTAAAAGACAAGTGAGTTTCTTAGTAGAAGAGAGAATTAAATGCTTAAATGAATTAGACAAATAAAGACATATAAGAAATGTAAATTCATAGTAATAGCTTGAAATGGTAAAAGACTAAAAGAATTCCCCAGCAGAGTCACCATGCTGTCGCGCCCCTTTTTCTCACAAAATCGGGGTTATGACATATGGAAAGACAACTCGTTCCCTTTTGGGAATTGGGTTTTGGAATTGAAGAGTCGTCACCTAATGATTTAAGTGCATTAGGACACCAAGGAGGGTTCAATTTGGATAACCAGAGATTGGGTAAGGGCTTGAAATTATTCCAAGGGGAAGGCATTAGGTACCCCTCAGAATCCAATAGTGTGGTTCTCGGCCAGGCTATTGTTGTGACTTAAGTGCGAATAACACACATGCAAGTAAAAGTTTCAAATAAGAGGGGATTTTTAGATAAAGGTTAAAAATAAACAAAGACGGGAAGAACTAAAGAGATTTGATTTTCTTAGAAGAAACGGTTTAAAAGATTTAAAAGAAAACAAAGAACAAAAGGAAGAGGGTCCTAGGTTTATTAATAATATGGATCACCCCACACAACATCTGGTAATCACTCCTCAGTGAGGGCTACACATGATGTTATTGTATGGTCATCATATCCATATCTACCCTTTCCCACCCCGTTAAGGTATTAACGCGCGGAATGGTCTCGTTTACTTATTGTATGCTATTACCCGCCCCAATCCTATCAGTCCTGGAGGTACTTGGGACTACTAATCCTAAAGGGATTAGATGTTGGGCTTATTTGTGGTAACAAAAGATAAAATACTACGGCGACTGACAAAAACACATATAGCAAGTTTGGGGAAAGCATATAAACAAATAAAAGGCTCAAATACACCTCCTTTAAACAAAGAAACACATAATTTAGCATGTCTTGCACATACTGTTTAAGGTCTGAATAAACTTAAAAGGTTGAGGCAGACTGATATATTACATAGTTCATATAGGAAGCCCCAATCAGGCCTACCTACTGGTTGCAGCTAATAAAATCTGACTCAATTATGAAATTTATCCCAGGGCTTGCCTAAGTGTTGAACGAAAAATCCTATAGGCATGATATCTACAGATTGTGGAAACAAGGATATGAGCTGATTACATATTGATTTAAGAAAAGTTATCAGTTATTAAAGAAAGGTGAGTTTTAGCAAAAGATCATAAGTTCTGCAACTAATAATGCATTATTACTGCAGGTTTTAGACTTAAAACAAGTGAGGTGATTCAGATTTGATTAACTCCTATAGGCATGCTTTCTATGCGTTTGTCGACTTTAGAACACATTTATAGACATAGTAAAAATGCAGGAACTCTATAGGCATGGCATCTAGATGCTGGATTTTATATGAACATGATATTAAATTGCAGTTGGTTATTTAAGACCTATAAACGTGTTTGCCTAATAAAAACCAAATATGCAAGATTCAGAAAGTTCTATAGGCATATTTTCTATATTTGCAGAGTTCAGATTCCGAATAATCGGAGACATGGCATCTATATGAAAGAATACAGGATTCATATAAACATGATATCTATATGAAAGAATGCAGGATTCCTATAGACATGGCATTTATATGTGAGTACGCAAGATTCTTATAGACATGGCATCTATATGTGAGCATGCAGGATTCTTATAGACACGGTATCTATATGAAAGAATACAAAAATTCCTATAGACATGATATTTATATATGAGAGTGCAGAAATTCCTATAGACATGATATCTATATATGATAGTACAAAAATTCCTATAGACATGATATCTATATATGATAGTGCATAAATTCCTATAGACATGATGTCTACCCTTTTTGCATACATGGTTACCCTTCCCGTTTCACTAGCCATCCCCGAGAGTTTTATTACAAAGGTTATTACAGCCTAGAAAAAGAAGTAACGTAAATAAAAATACATCAGAAATTAAGAGTACAACCAAGGAGAGCTTGATTCAGACTTCATGTCTGAAGTATGAGGTAAACCAACTTCCAAGAGATCGAATTTCAAAGCCTTTCTCCCATTTGGGCTGTTCCAAAGTTCCCTAAGAGTCTCATATAAACTTCGGACAGTGCTTACACCCCAAATGTATCACCAGATTAAGACATAGTGTAGTGTGGAAGGGCCAACCCTCAAGGGTCGATATTCAGAGGGAATTCAAGGTCCCAAGGCAAGACTCACATGAGGGGGTTAGAACTAAGGGACTAAGTGAGAGAGAGTGCAAGTGGAGGATTCTTAAAGGGTAAAGGGAGAGGGAAACTATTCACATTGATATACATAGGGGTATAGGGTATGGGGGAAGTTGAAAAGGAGCAAAGACAGGATGGTGGGAATACTCAGCAATGAGAAATGCTGGCATACCCATAAGCCTGTTAGAACACATTGTTTAGAAGTTAGGATCCTTTAAAGGATCAAGTTCAATCCATAGACAATAACTTATATATTGCCATGTTTTAAATTGTAACTCAAACACATAAGGGGGTAGGGAGCAAGGATTCATAGCAGAAACAAGCAAAAAGAGATCAACGTGCTAGTTTGAACATTTAACTCTACAGAAGCAGTAAAGTAGACATGGATACAAAAGCTGTAAATAAACACATTGTGATGATGTTGAAGCTTAAATTAGGACATACCAGTTTCAGAGAAACAAATAGAGAAAATCCAGTAGTCTTGTAAAAGCCACCGTACAGACAAGAAGAGAGGGTACTATTATGTGTAAGTAAGAGTTCAAAAGGGATTGTGAATTGTGAAGTATAGGATTGTTAATCATATGTGTTGTGTGTTAAAGAATCGTGCATTTTATAATGTGACAACCATGAGGAAATAAGGTAAGAAAATAATTAAGGAACTGATTGTCAATCGATTACACAAAACTTCCCTTAACTTAAGGGATTTAGATTCAAATGGGTAAAAACAATTTAAGGAAAGAAATTGAATAAGCACTTTGTGCAAAGCATGTAATCAAGGGCCAATACATAAAAAAAGTTATTTAAGGACAAGGTTTTTAAGTACACATTTGTACAAATAAGGCAATGAAATCAATTAACAACTAGTAAATCAAAGGGTTTGAGATTTGTATGAATGAACCGAGCCAAAATATGGGAAAGGTTTTTTTAACTTAAGGGAAATGAACAAATAATGGAAAAGACCATATTTAGAGGGACGTATGAACTAATCACAAATTTGAAAGCCACTTTAAAAGGGAAGTTCATCATATATAAGGAGCATACAAACATGTTAAGCATGAAAGAAAATTGTCATGTCATCAGTAGAAAAATCCAGCGTAGGATAGTTTAGCAAAAGTCAGAATCATATGCAAACACGGATGTCCAAACTTAGTTCAGAGACTCGAAGTTGGTCTGAAAGAGTTAGGGGTTCTAAAATAAAAACCCTAGTCCAATCAAATCACAAAGCAAAGATGAGAGGGCAAGTAATTGAATCGAAAACATGTTTAGGGGTTTCAGAAAAGAACTGAAACTTCTACCATGCTTCTTTCAGCAACAGAACTCATGAGAAATATGATAGCAAAGTAACATGCAAACACAGTAGAAAGGTTCAAAGCAAACAGAGTGAAAGAAACTAATTCAAAGCATAATGAGAACAGTAGAAAAGCATGCTAAGAAATTTTAGAAGAAACTTTAAACAGAGCTCAATAGAAGGATCTTAATGAGGAAACTTAAGAACTTAGTAATGAAAAATATAGTAGGAGAAGCACAAGAACTTAGTAGAAAAGCATAAGAGAACATAATATAGGAAAACACAGCAGGGAAAACATATAAGAGCATGGTAGAAGAAAAGCACAAGAACACAGTAGAAAAGCATACGAGAACATAATATAGGAAAACACAGTAAGAGAAGCATACAAGAACATGGTAAAAGAAAATACAAGAACACCATAGAGGCAAATACACACGAAAGAAAAAGAAAGTCAGAAAACACTTAAATACTTTCTCAGAAAACTCTAGATTGGAAGAGAAACGGTTTTGAAAGTAATTTTTGAAAGAAAAGCCGGAGAAATCGTTTGAAAACTCAGGGAAAACATAGATACAAAATGGATCTAAAGGAATCGGAGAATGCCTCAAAGGGTTAGGGTTTCAGAAGAACCCTAGAAATGAGAAAGGCTTTGAAAAAGTCACCGATCTGTGTCGGAGAGGTTAGAATCAGGCTCAAACAACCATGGTACGCTGGAGCAACGCCGGAGATGATCGTGGAACTTCGAATCGACAGAGGTCTGGGTATAAACCTTCTAGGTCAGGCCTTGAATATTCAGAGATCAGGTGTGTAAGAGCAACAGGAGGTGAGTATAGGACTCTCATAGCCTTAGAAGCCATAGATTCCAATGGATTTCAGGGTGGAAGTGGTAGGAGGCGGCTAGGGTTAGAGAAGCTTCGAGAGAGTTTGAGAGAGTGGAGGGGGTTTCAGAGGCGGCTGGTAGGTGGAAATGATTTGGGTTAGGGGGGTTGGCAAATTAAAAAGGAAAGAATGAAATGTGGCCGTTGATCATCAACGACATGGATTAAATGGAGAGCCGGGCGGGTTGGATTTAATTGGGTCAGGGGAGGGTTTAAATTAAAAAATTGGTTTGGGTAATTGAGATAGAAATTGGGTTTAATTGGGGGGCTAATTTAGGCTAAAATCGAAATAGTTAGGGCTAGTATTTAAATAGCCACTTTTTCCCTTTTTTATTTTACAAAAATAGTCGAATAAATTCTGGAAATAAATTAAAGGTAATAAATTGATTAATAATACATAAATATTAAATAAAAAATACTGAAATCAATTTTTGTAATTATAAATGCAATTAAATCTTAAAATAGGCTAATATTGCAATTATATGCAATTTAGCTTCAAAAATACTAAATAAATTTGTAAAAATACAAAAAAATTATATTAGATATATTTTGGTATAAATATGAGAATACGATAAATTAATCAAAAAAATAATAATTTTGGGAATAATTATTGATTTTTACTAGTAAAATAGGGCAATAAAATTGGTTTAAAAATCTTTAAAATTAAAGAAAAATAGGAAAACTCTTAGAAATACTTATATATGCATACCTATGCTAATTTGAAAGGTATTTTGTATATAAAAATATACAGGAAAAAAATAGGTATCAACACCTGCGTGGTCGCATACGCAGTCAGGGCAGCGCAAAAGCGGTATTTTAAAATCCGGGCACGTGGGACCGAGGGTAATTTTGTCAACTTTTTGATCGTGGTTAAAAATTATTATAAATTGGATTATAATGAGTCATGAGTTTGCATAATTATTGGCTAATTTTTGAGCATTTTGCATCAATTTGAGTCTTCGGAAGAGCGTGGAGTGCCGACGATGGAACTTCTGAGCGAAGTGAGTCTCCTTTTTAATCTTGTAAGAGGAAATTATACCCATAGGCGAATTAATTATATATTTTATTCTATTTGTGGGGGCTACATATGCACGAGGTGACCAGAGTCCGTGCGTAGCTACTATTATCTTTAAGTCCGGGTAGTCTAGGACCTAAAAGCATGCTATACTTGAAATATTTGTAACCTTATTGACAATGTAAATTGATTGAACCATATTGAACTAGTAAATGATTTTTCTAAAAGGTTTGACCTCATTTTCTTAATTGTTAAAAAGAGAAAAATCCGTTTCTTTGGAGAAATATTCCTTGATGACTTCTCGATTGATGTCTGTGTGTTTATTTCTGGAACGGGCCGAACGCCTTGGTAGATTAAATAGATGCATGTGACGACTCGGCCGATCATCTTAAGAATTAACGCCTTGATCCCCTATTAACTATTTTTCCCGTATTTATTTCTGCTATTTTGATTTGCCTGGATGTTCGGTTTTGAGTTTTGGAGAGTTTTGGGACACTTAGTCCCTAAATGGAGCTTAAGTGTTGGAAAGTTGACCATAGTCAGAATAGTGTAAATACATCCTCGGAATGAGAATTTGATGGTTCCTTTAGCTCCGTTGGGTAATTTCGGGCTTAAGGGCGTGTTCGGATTGTGTTTTGGAGGTCCGTAGCTAATATAGGCTTGAAATGCCGAAAGGTCAATTTTAAAGTTTCTGGTTCAATAGTGAGATTTTGATCCAAAGGTCAGAATGGAATTTCGGAAGTTGGAGTAGCTCCGTAGTGTTGAATGTGACGTGTGTGCAAAATTTCAGATCATTTGGACGAGATTTGATAGACTTTCTGATCGAAAGCGTATTTCTAGAATTTTGGAGTTCTTAGGCTTGAATCAGTGGTTGATTTGTCGTTTCAACGTTGTTCTAGGTGTTTTTGAGGATTTGTATACGTTTGAACAGTGGTATTAGACTTGTTGGTGCTTTTGATTGAGGTCCCGGGGGTCTCGGGATGATTTCGGATGGTTGACAGAAGGATTTTGAAGTTGCAGCTTCAGCTGCTAGTTTTCTATCATAACCGTACCTGCGAGTGTGGGACCGCAGGTTCGGTGCCGCAGAAGTGGCTTAGTGGTTGCAGAAGCATAAATGAGGAAGAGGGCTAGGAACTGCAGAAGTGGCATAAGTATCGTACCTACGTGACCGCAGATGCGAATTTTGGGTCACAGGTGCGAGATTGAGCTTTTATGTGAGAACCGCAGAAGTGGTTGCCCGACCATAGAAGCAGTATCGCATATGCGATTGTTGGTCCCATAAATGCTGGATTTCTGGGCAGAAAATAGGAAATTTCGAGGGTTTAGTTTCAAAGTTGGAAATTCAATTTGGAGCTCGGGAGAGGGCGATTTTGAGAGGAAATCGATGAGGAGATCATTGGGTAACAATTCTATAACCCTTTCTAGTTATATTCCATCAATCTATAGTTAGTTTCATCATTTAATTTCGGATTGGAGAAGAAAATTGGGAAAAGGTTGGAAGAAAGTTCTTAGACCTAGAATTCGACTTTTGATTGGGAATTTGACATTAGATTTGGATAATTTTGGTATGAATGAACTCGTGAGTGCGTGAGGATTCTAAAAATATAAGTTTTACCCGGTTCCGAGATGTGGGCCCAAGGGACGTTTTGCTCATTGTACCTTATTTCACATATTAGCTTAGAATTTCTTTGTAGAATGATTTACTTAAAGTGTTATTTATATTATGCAATTGAATTGAATAGATTTGGGCCATTTGGAGTTGAGTAGTCGTGGCAAGAGCATGGTTTCAGGTTGATTTGAGCTGGTTCGAGGTAGGTGGCTTTCCTAACCTTGTATGAGGGAACTTTTCCCTTAGAATTTGGTATAATTGGTAATTGAGATTCCTTGTACGTGAGGTGACGAGTGCGTACTTGTGCTACTTGTTGGAAATCCATTTTTTGCATTAAGTAATTACTAGTATGTTTTCTTTTCTGTTTTTATTGCTTGTACTATTAGGCCTGTTGTCAGCTTAGGAAATCATGTCTAAGTGATTTAATTTCTTTATTTGTTCAAACTGCTTTACCTGAATTCTGTGCATTGCTTTATTTGTTCAAACTGCTTTACCTGAATTTTGTGCAACATGCTAGGCTAGACTACCTGTTTGCCTTAATATAAAATTTGACATTTTTGAGTGTTTTTCCCGTTCCTGCTGTGTATTTACATTGCAACTACGTATGCTGGATTCCGATAGCTCCCCCTTGCCTGTTTACATTTGGGACTACGGATGTGGGATTCCGGTAGATTCCCCATGCACAGTTATATAGAACTACGAGACTACACCTGATAGATTTTGCCCAATAATGGGTTTTTATGTTTGGGACTATGAAACGAGATTCTAGTAGATCCTCGCACACTACGAGTTGGACTACGAGACGGTATCCCGGGAGACCTATTGGATATGTATGTTTGGAACTACAGGACGGTATCCTGGAAGATCCCCGATTGTTATTAGTGTTGAGCTGTATTTCTTTCTGTGTTTTCTTTGCCTCTGTATAGTTATTGTTGTCCTTTATATCTAGTGTTATTTTTAATATTGTACTTATTTATACTGCTCTGTTCTACACTGTCAAACCTTATATTTTTTATCTTATCTCAGTAGGGCCTTGACCTTTCTCGTCACTACCCGACCAAGGTTAGGCTTGGTACTTACTGAGTACCATTATGGTGTACTCATCTCCTTTCTGCACATGTTTTTAATGTGCAAATCCAGGTACCTTGACTCAGAATTACCACCCTTGAGGCGGGGCGATCCTTCGGGGACTTCGAGGTATATATGACACGTCCGTAGACCGAGGAGTCTCTCTCCATTCTCTCTTATAGTGATAGCCCTTCTATCTTTACTGTTGATGTAGACATTTTGGAGTTAGAGCATTTTTACTGTATTCGTATGTTGTGATTCATGGGTTTTCGGGTTTTGGGAGTATGTATTCGTTTTTGAGAAGTTAACGTTATGTATGTCGAGCAGCACTTTTAAACATTGTTTTATTACTCTATCTCTGTTTTAGAACCATCCCTTTTATTTACAAACAAGATAGGACCACCCCAAGGTGATACAGTGGGTCGAATAAAACCCTTATCAAGCTATTCCTGTAATTGATCCTTCAACTCCTTCAACTCAAAAGGAGCCATATGATACGGAGGAATAGAAATGGGCTGAGTGCCCGATAATAGATCAATGCCCCATTAGCCGTTATGCATTTAATGCACAGTGTATTCCAGCCATATCTTGACTCTTTTATCATTGTCTTTATTGATGACATTCTGGTGTATTCCCGGAGTCGGGAAGATCATGAGCAGCATATGAGGATAGTGCTTCAAACTCGGAGGGAAAACAAGTTATATGTAAAGTTCTCAAAATGTGAATTTTGGTTGGATTCCGTGGCATTCTTAGGCCACGTGGTATCGAGTGAGGGTATTCAGGTCGATACGAAGAAGGTAGAGGCAGTGTAGATTTGGCCCAGACCATTCTCAGCTACAGAGATCCGTAGTTTTCTTGGTTTAATGGGTTACTACCGTCATTTTATGGAGGGGTTTTCATCGATTGCAGCCCCTATGACCAGACTAACCTAAAAGGGTGCTCCGTTCTAGTGGATGGAAGAGTGCGAGGCGAGCTTTCAGAATCTCAAGATAACTTTGACTACAACCCCCATTTTGATATTGCCTACGGGTTGAGGGTCTTACACTGTCTATAGTGATGCCTCGAGGATTGGTCTTGGAGTGGTTTTGATGTGGAATGATAGGGTGATTGCCTACGCATCCAGACAGTTGAAGGTGCACGAGAAGAATTACCCAGTCCACGACCTTGAGTTAGTTGCCATTGTTCATGCCTTGAAGATTTGGCTCCATTATTTATATGGTGTGCCTTGTGAGATTTATACTGACCATCTGAGATTGCAACACCTGTTCAATCAAAAGGATCTAAATTTCCGCCAGAGGAGGTGGTTAGAGTTATTGAAGGACTATGATATCACTATTTTGTATCACCCGGGCAAGGCCAATATGGTGGCCGATGCTTTGAGTTACCGGGCAGAGAGTTTAGGGAGTTTGGCTTATTTACCAGCATCAGAGAGGCCTATGGCAATAGATGTTCAGGCCTTAGCCAACCAGTTTGTGAGATTGGATCTTTCAGAGCCTAGTCAAGCTCTAGCTTGCGTGGTTTCTCGGTCTTCCTTATTTGATCGTATTAGGGAGCGTCAATATGATGACCTTCATTTGCTTGTCCTCAAGGATAAGGTTCGACATGGTGATACCAGAGATGTGACCATTGGCGAGAACGAAGTATTGAGGATGTAGGGTCGGGTCTGTGTACCCAATGTTGATGGGTTTCGGGAGTTGATTCTAGAGGAGGCCCACAGTTCACGGTATTCCATTCATTCGGGTGCCGCGAAGATGTACCAGGATTTGAGGCAGAAATATTGGTGAAGGCGGATGAAGAAAGATATAGTTGGGTTTGTAGCTCGGTGCCTCAACTATCAGAAGGTGAAGTATGAGAACTAGAGATCGGGTGGGTTGCTTCAACAGACAGAGATTCTAGAGTGGAAGTGGGAGCGGATCACCATGGACTTTGTAATTGGGCTCCCACAAACTTTGAGAAAGTTCGATGCTATTTGGGTGATTGTGGATCGGCTGACCAAGTCTGCTCACTTTATTCCTGTGTGTACTACTTATTCTTCAGAGTAGTTGGCGGAGATTTATATCCGAGAGATTGTTCGTCTGCATGGTATTCCGGTGCCCATCATTTTAGATAGGGGTACTCAGTTCACATCACGGTTCTGGAGGGTCATTCAGCATAAGTTGGGTACTGGGATGGAGTTGAGTACAACATTTCACCCTCAAACGGACGGACAATCCGAGCGTACTATTCAGATTCTTGAGGATATGTTCCGTGCGTATGTGATTGAGTTTGGAGGGTCTTGGAAACAGTTCTTGCCATTGGCGGAGTTTGCCTACAACAACAGCTATTAGTACAACATTCATATGGCACAATATGAGGCTTTATATGGTAGGTGGTGTGGATCTCCGGTGGGGTGGTTCGAGCTAGGTGAGGCTAGATTATTGGGCACCGACTTAGTTCAGGATGCCTTGGATAAGGTTAAGGTGATTCAGGATAGACTCCGTGCAACCCAGTCTAGATAGAAGAGCTATGCGGACCGGAAGGTTTGTGATGTTTCCTATATGGTTGGAGAGCAGGTTCTGCTTCGAGTTTCGCCTATGAAGGGCGTTATGAGATTTGGGAAGAAGGAAAAGTTGAGTCCGAGGTTTATTGGCCCTTTTGAGATATTGAGGTGTGTTGGGAAGGTTAGTTATGAGCTTGACTTACCTCCCAACTTGGTAGCAGTTCATCCGATATTTCATATTTTGATGCTTCAGAGGTATCACGGTAATCCGTCGCACGAGTTGGATTTCAGTTATGTCCAGTTGGACAAGGATCTATCCTTTGTTGAGGAGCCAGTGGAAATATTGGACAGGCAGGTTAGAAAGGTGAGGTCAAAGGACATTGCTTCGGTAAAGGTTCAGTGGCAGGGTCAGCTAGTCGAGGAGGCGACCTAGGAGACCGAGCAGGATATGCGCAACCGTTACCCTTATTTTTTCACTACTTCAAGTATGTCTCTATGCTCGTTCGAGGATGAACGAATGTTTAAGTGTAGGAGGATGTGATGACCTGACTGGTCGTCTTAAGATTTAATGCCCCAATCCCCTATTAACTATTTTTCCCGTGTTTATTTATGCTATTTGATTTGCCGGGATATTCGGTTTTGAGTTTCGGAGAGTTTTGGGACACTTAGTCCTGAAATGAGAGCTGAAGTGTTGGAAAGTTGACCGTCATTGAAACAGTGTGAAGACGACCTCGGAATGGAAATCCGATGGTTCTGCTAGCTCCGTTGGGTGATTTCAGTCTTAGGGGCGTGTTCAAATTGTGTTTTGGAGGTCCGTAGCTAATTTAGGCTTGAAATGCCGAAAGGTCGAATTTTGAAGTTTTCGGTTCGATAGTGAGATTTTGATCCGATTGTCGGAATGGAATTCCGGAGTTGGAGTAGCTCCATAGTATTAAATGTGATGTGTGTGCAAAATTTCAGATCATTTGGATGATGTTTGATATAATTTCTGATTGAAAGCGTATTTATAGAGTTTTGGAGTTCTTAGGCTTGAATCCGCAGTTTATTCGTCGTTCGATGTTGTTCTAGGTGTTTTGAGGATTGGTATAAGTTTGGACAGCGGTATTAGACTTGTTGGTGATTTTGGTTGAGGTCCCGTGGGCCTCAGGATGATTTCAGATGGTTGACGACAGGATTTTGGTGTTTTGAGTTGCAGCTCAGCTACTGGTTTTCTGTCATAACCGCACATGCGAGTGTGGGACCGCAGGTGCGGCACCGCAGAATCGGTTGAGTGGTCGCAGAAGCATAAATAAGGAAGGGGTCCAGGAATCGTAGAAGCGACATAAGTACCGCACCTGCGTGACCACAGATGCGGATTTTGGGTCGCAAGTGCGAGATAGAGCTTTTAAGTGAGAGCCGCAGAAGCGGCTGCCCGACCGCAGAAGCAGTATCGCAGGTGCAATTGTTGGACTGTAGATGCAGGATTTCTGGGCAAAAAATAAGAAATCTCGAGGGTTTAGTTTCAAAGTTGGAAATTCGATTTGGATCGGGAGAGGGCAATTTTGAGAGGAAATTGAAGAGTAGATCATTGGGTAAAAATTATTTAACCCTTTATAGTTATATTACATTAATCTATAGTTAGTTTCATCATTTAATTTTGGATTGGAGAAGAAAATTGGGAAAAAGTTGGAAGAAAATTCTTAGACCTAGAATTCGACTTTTGATTGGGAATTGGACCTTAGATTTGGATAATTTTGGTATGAATGAACTCATGAGAGTATGAGGATTCTTAAAATATAAATTTTGTCCGGTTCCGAGACATGGGCCCGAGGGGCGTTTTGATTATTTTACCTAATTTTGCGTATTAGCTTAGAATTTATTTGTAGAATAAGTTACTTGAAGTGTTATTTACATTATGCAATTGAATTGAATATATTTGGGCCATTTGGAGTCGAGTAATCATGGCAAGAGTATGGTTTCGAGTTGAATTGAGCTGGTTAGAGGTAAGTGGCTTGCCTAACCTTGTGTAGGGGGAAGCTTCCCCTTAAGATTTGGTATAATTGGTAATTGAGATTCCTTGTATGTGAGGTGACGAGTGCGTACTTGTGCTAATTGTTGTAAATCTAATTTTTTCATTAAGTAATTACTAGTATGTTTTCTTTCCTATTTTTATTACTTGCACTACTAGGTATGTTGTTAGCTTATGAAAGCATGTCTAAGTGATTTAATTGCTTCATTTGTTCAAACTGCTTTACCTGAATTTTGTCCAGCATGCTAGGCTAGACTACCTATTTTCCTTAATATGAATTTTGACATTTCTGAGTATTTTTCCTATTGCTGCTGTGTATTTACATTGGGACTACGCATGTGGGATTTCGGTAGCTCCCCCTTGTCTGTTTACATTTGGGACTATGGATATGGGATTTCGGTAGATTCCCCCTGCACAGTTATATGGAACTACAGTACTACACACGATAGATCTCCCCAAGTACTGGGTATTTATGTTTGGGACTATGGAACGAGATTCCGTTAGATCCCCGAACACTATGAGTTGGACTACGGGACGGTATCCCTAGAGACCTATTGGATATGTATGTTTGGGACTACAGGACGATATCCTGGAAAATTCCCGATTGTTATTGTGCGATATCCTGGAAAATCCCCGATTGTTATTATTGGTGCTGAGCTGTATTTCCTTATGTGTTTTCTTTCCCTCTGTATAGTTATTGCTGTAGTTTATATCCAGTGTTATTTTTACTGCTATACTTATTTATACTGCTATGTTCTACACTATCGAACCTTATATTTTTATCTTATCTCAGTAGGGTCCTGACCTTCCTCGTCACTACCCGACCGAGGTTAGGCTTGGCACTTACTAAGTACCATTGTGGTGTACTCATGTCCTTTCTGCACATGTTTTTCATGTGCAAATCCAGGTGCCTTAACTCAGAATTACCACCCTTGAGGCGAGGCCATCCTTCGGGGACTTCGAGGTATATTTGTCGCATCCGTAGACCGAGGAGTCTCTTTCCATTCTCTCTTATAGTGATAGCCCTTCTACCTTTATTGTTGATGTAGACATTCCATAGTTAGAGCATTTTTACTGTATTCGTTGAGAAGTTACTGTATTTTTACTGTATTCCGGGTTTTGGGAGTATGTATTGGTTTTTGATAAGTTAACGTTATGTATGCTGAGCGACACTTTTAAACGTTATTTTATTACTCTATCTCTGTTTTACTTGTTTACTTCCGTAATTTTGTTTATTTTTCGCATTTAGGCTTACCTAGTCGTAGAAACTAGATGCCGACATGATAGTTCACGGAGGGCAAACCGGGGTCGTGACAATGCATCTATGGTTCGCGCCATTCGACCCTCTTGCACTGTACAATTTAAATATTATTGGATCGGGCAGTACGACCTCGACATGATTTGCGCATGATTGATTTGTTTGCCTTGAAATTTATTAATATTGATATTTGTTCTCGCTGGCCTGAGATAAAAGTATAAATGATGAAAAGAAATTTGGGAATTTCCTATAAAAGAAAGAATTATTTACTTGCTTCATTCTATTGAGTTACAACCATGTTTATAAAAATCCTTGGTTTATTATATTATTGGTGTGTCATTATTGGACTACTAGTAAGTGTCGAAGTCGACCTCTTGTCTCTACTTCTTCGAGATTAGACGGGATACTTACTGAGTACACGTTATTTTCGTACTCACGCTACACTTGTTATTCATTTTTATTGCACAGGCACATATATCTCTAGTGGCCTAGTGGGCGTAGCAGCATGGTTGATACAAAGATTTAGGTGAGCTGCACTTCTCGAGACGACCCACAACCATTAGAGTCTTTTTCAGATTACTGTGTTTAGTTTTTGTACAATTTGTATTCTGGACGGTTGTTGTATTATATTATTTCCGAGAAATAGCTCATGAACTTGTGACACCGATTTTTGAGAGGATTTTGGGATTGTTCAATATTAAATTTGTTAAAGACATTATCTTATTTCAATGAATTTCTTTATTTTTTTGGTTAAATGTATAAAAAGAATAATTTTTATAAATACTAAAATGGGAATTAAATCAACTTCTTGCTGTTGGCTTGCATGACAGTGTAGACGTGTGATTTTTGACCCTCCCCAAGAATTTTCACAGTTTTGCGTAAAATATTTAGTTTAGGCCTAATATAGCTATCTCAGCTAATTTTTACTCTTTTACTTTATTTTTACCTTAAAATAAAAAATTACAAAAAAAAAAGATATATAAATTTTAGTTTATGTATTTCTCATAAACTGGAAAACAAATATACAAAGATAGTGCCTTATATCTTATCTTTATATAAACGAAAATTACAAACAAAAAAATAGTTTTATTAATGTTTTGTAGTCATTTTGAACTTGAAAAATACAAAAATAGTACTTTATATTTTTATCTTTATATAATTTCGAAAATTACAAAAAAAAATAATTTTATTAATGTTTTGTAGCCATTTTAATCTTTTAAAAATACAAAAAATAGTACTTTATATTTTTATCTTTATATAATTTCGAAAATTACAAAAAAAAATAATTTTATTAATGTTTTGTAGCCATTTTAATCTTTTAAAAATACAAAAAATAGTACTTTATATTTTTATCTTTATATAATTTCGAAAATTACAAAAAAAAATAATTTTATTAATGTTTTGTAGCCATTTTAATCTTTTAAAAATACAAAAAATAGTACTTTATATTTTTATCTTTATATAATTTCGAAAATTACAAAAAAAAATAATTTTATTAATGTTTTGTAGCCATTTTAATCTTTTAAAAATACAAAAAATAGTACTTTATATTTTTATCTTTATATAAAACAAAAATTACAAAAAAAAAAATAGTTTTGTTTTAATTGTGGGTCTCATTTTAATAGTTATTTTGCTTACGTAGGATTAATTAAATAACATCATGTTCTTATTCTCGGTTCCAGGCAAAAAATAATATTTGGGTTCAAACTACCCATTTTTAGGCCTAATTTTCGGACCTAGCCCATAATAATCCGAGTCCACCACACGTGGGGGACACACATGGAGGACACTTCACATTTTAGAATACATACACATGCTAACACATGGTCTTCACATTTTTTGAAAAACACTTAGACCCTACCTATATTACAGGGACATAATACAAAAAAAAAAACGGGGAGACATATATTGTTTAGGGGGAATATTTTAAAAACACATTTTTTGACATTAGAGAAGACTCACATTTTTTAGGGAAAAGGCCACTAATTGTTGCTCTTCTTCTTCATTTTTATTGAAGAAGAAAGGATAACTTTCCAGCGTCACTGACCAAACGACCTTACCTGCTTGGTCGACCTCCAGTAACGTCGTCCCACCAGCTGCTCCAGCAGTAACCAACGACCACCCTTATCGTCCAGTCCAACCCTAACGTCACTATTTTCTGTCCAAACAATCCTCACAGACACACACGAAAACGAGGTTAAGCGAGAGGTCCGTTCGAGTGTCGATGCGAGGTTTCGGTTCGTTGGTTTCGTTGCTTCAGCTCGCCGATTATGGCTCCATTTTGGTTTGACGATTGAGTTGTAAACCTCCAGCTTTGTTTATCAACATAGAGGTTCGTTTCTAATCTTTGTTTTGAGTTGATATCGGTTACTATCATGTCCGAGCTTGAATACATGTTATGTATGTTGAAGATTTTGTTTAAATCTTTCGAGTTTTAGTTTTGTGCTTATGTTATTGCTATCTCAAATTGGCATGCTAGACGAAACGTTGTTCAAAAGTTTTCATATTCGCGACTAGCTTGCCGGATATGTTGCCATATGGGTTAGTTCTAATGTAAGTTCATGTTTAATTTTAATTTGTCAAGCTTGAAACATTGTTTATTAGCCGTACATCCTACTAGCTTCCATTGTTAGATTAATAAATTAGGATTTCCTTTTTTTTTTAGAGAAAAAAAAATAGAGAATCGTAGTTGCTTTTAGATTTGCTCTTTAAATAATAAATGAGACGAGCCTCGCCAAATAAAAATGCACAAATTACGGGGCTCTCATAAATGTATATATTAAAGTACTTAAATTTCGGGAGAGGCCTTTTAGCGAATATTTCACGGCCTTCCCAAAAAATAACAACGCGTTAGTCTCTTTAGGCGTGTACTTTAAATAACATTATTTTCTTAAACTCGGGTGCACATTTATGTGACCCAAATCCAAATCTCAACGGAGTCAAAATGTGTCAAAAACCACGGGTGCACTGGTGCGACGTGGTTCGAGATATATTTTCACAACGATGCAATTCTTTGTTAAAAAAACAATAATAGTAATAATAATAAAAGCGGTAAAGAGTTTTAAACTTGCATACAAGCTTGTATTTGTAAAAATCGGATAATTTAGCCAAATATGATAATTGAGCGACCGTGCTAGAACCACGGAACTCGAGAATGCCTAACACTTTCTCTCGGGTTAACAGAATTCCTTATCCGGATTTCTGGTTCGTAGATTGTAATACGAAGTCAACTTTTTCCTCGATTCGGGATTCAAACCGGTGACTTGGGACACCATAAATCTCTCAAGTGGCGACTCTAACTTTTTTAATAATTAAATCCCATTTCGATCGTCCTTTAATTGGAAAAACTCCCTTTACCACGCCCCTCGCGGGGTGCGGTAGTGCCAAAAGGAGGTGCGACAGCTCTGACGACTCCGCTGGGGATCAATTGACCAAGAACCACTGGTTCAGGGTTCAAGAATTCGAGCTTGGTATACTTGTTGTATTTGGACTGTATATTATCTGATTTTTCTACATGTTTCATATTATATGTGCTAAATGCTTTACCATTTTGATATTGTTGAACTGTATTATAAAATGTCTTCTTGCGCACCCCCCTCTGAGTTTTCTGAATACAACCTCGGGAATCGCGGATACGCCCCATTCTTTGTTGAGATAAAGCAGTGGGCCTGGGCTCCCGGTGAAGGATTATCAGTCACCCATATTTAAGAACAGGAAAGGGTTCAGTAGTTAAGTCGGAAAAGTATTGCTCCCGGTACGCTACCCCTTCCCAACTCGAGTTGTCCGCTTATTTTATTGCCAGTGTAGATACGCCTCACACCCCAGGCATTAAACCTAGTATAACACAGCTTCATGCCGGATCCCTAGTAGGAACGTTTATTTGCATCATGTGCATTTGACTTAGGGGAC
>MU758787.1:184813-203909 GCA_026770625.1 Nicotiana glauca
AGTAGTAATCAACTCAAAATACTCCAAAAACCTTACCTTGGATCATAGGAATGAAGTTTGGGACGAAATCCCCTTGAGAGAGCAAGTCTTAACCCCAAAAATGACTTGGGAACTCTCTAGACCGGTCTTGGGGTATTAAAACCTTCTAGGTGCGCAAACTTTCACCCAGACGCGCGACCTTTTGCATACTTCGCGCGTTTTTCTGAGTATTCTGCCTCAGACGCGCGAAAAACGAGCGAAGTTTAAAAGTTCGCGCGAAGTTCGCGTGAGTGACACCTGCCCAGTAAAATGGTCATAACTTTCTGTATACACCTCCAAATGACAAACGGTTTGTTGCGTTAGAAACTAGACTCAAAGGGATTTAACTTTTTAGGTTGTTACTCACACAACTACTTATATAGATGGATATATGACCGTTCAAATTGAGGTCTTATGCAAACTCATTTACAACTTTCGTCTAATATGCAATTTTCCAACTTGGCTTAGGCTTAGGCTTCTCCTTAGACCCCAAATCACTTATAATAAGACTTATACACTTATTAACATATCCAATTGATATCCATAATATCATAAATCCTTATTTGCACATGAAATAAAATAATTTAGCCTATCTTGGCACGACGAAATCTTAAATTACTCGATTTTTTTTTTCGGGGCCTTACACAAAGGATGAGGAAGGACACGCGGGAAGTTTCATATGGTGGTTAAACTTCTTGAAGGCCAGGTGTAAGAAGCAGAAGTCGAGTAGTTTTTTAAAGAAGTGAGTTTTCCCAAAGTGGGAGACTGACATAATAGAATATGGGTTCAGTGGTAGGATATCTACATACCTTGAGGAAAAGTTAGAGTGGTTTGGGAATTTTTATGGATGGTGATTGGGTTTACGGGCATAACTTGAAATATTGGATAACATACGATGGGAGATTTGATATGATAGAAAGTAGCTGCTTGACATGAAGAATGATACAACATAACTTTGAAATAGGGAGATATTGTCGTGTATTTTGGTGGATATCCACGAGGAATGAACGTATTCGTTCAGCTAGTGAATGAGTATTGGCAGAGGATAGGTTACTAATTTTGTAGTAATGGTGCATTGCAGCGTTGTTGGGAGATGACGACATGTAATTTCTACAAGGGGTTATCTCCTGTAAATAGATCAACAGTTGCGTGGTTGGCGAAGCTTATGCGAAGAATCCTACTGGCTATCCAGTAAGGAGCCAAATATGTGAATGTTGCTAGAGATTCAGAGTGTTTATGAAATGCAAATGGAAGGATTTCGATGAATTTGGCGGTGGATTGCGCAAGGTTATGTTAATGAGTGATACAGATTCTTGGTGGGTTCCGAAGATGTGTAATAGTGCCTTCAAGCTAAGTGGGAGAGTCCCACCGCCTACAATTGGATTGTACGGTCGTCTATTTGTGAGATTTCAGGTTATTAGCATATAGATAGGTTATTTCAGCTAAGGGAAAGGAACATAAACGGTAATTTGAGCAAATAAATTGTTAAAGGTGTGCTAAAGTTAGCCTTATTAACTCATGTTCAGACTTGGGGAAGGGTACATGATTTATGCTTTGTGTAGATGCGGGTTTCAACAGAAGTGATTCGGCCGGGTGCTTCGTCGAGAGGGTGTTCATGTGCTAGAAGGTTCATGGAGTTGATTATATTCGGGACCAAATCAGAGTGGGTGGCTCTCAATAACGGTCCTAGTGAATTCAAAGGATTTAAAAATGCGGTGCCTAAGGATTCAAGCCCATAGTATGGTTAAGAATCGAGCTTCTTGTAGCAGTTTATGATAATAGGCTCAGAATGATATACAATTTTTTTCCGGACTTACAGTGTAGCATTGAGAGGAAAAAGGTAAAAGACTTCGGACTCATAGAGGGATTATTACAATGGATGCGTCAGTTGAAGATGCGAATGTGCATATAAGGAAGGTATGAATCGGTTAATAGGTTTGGAGACAATGTGGTCTTATGGAATGGGGTCACTCAAGATGCGTGCGAATTTAGGTTGGTGATGTAAGGAATGGAGCTAATATTATCTCTAAGGCAAGTTATGATGATTTAGAGGAAGTTAGATTGGTCAACCATGGTTGAATTGGCATACTGGTGGCGGCATGCGCGAGGCTCGACAGTTGCCGTAGTTGATTATATTTGGAAATAATAAAGTATTATGGCATGTTATGTGTAGGCGGATCCCGAAAGGGTTATGGTGGTTTAGACCACTACTTGAGGATTTGAATGTTCTACGACTATGAGAAGTTACTCGCGTGTTGCTATGGTCCTCTTGGATTGAGTTAAGTAAAAAGTTTCCAGGCGAGGAAATGTTTACCATATTAGTGGTTCAGGAGTTATGATGAAGATATCGTGCTATCGCATATTGGCATATTGGGTGCAATGAGTGGTACGGAATTTGAAAGTGAGGATCAAGGTTGCAGTTCGATATTGACAAGGATGTCACGAGCTCGGATGAGTAGGAAAGGGCTTTGAATGTTTAGAGTAAGCTGGCATTGTCTTCAACGTCACCTAAGATTGGTGTTTTGTGAAAAAGGCTTTGCATCATGGTTAAGGATTCTTGATCACTTTTCAGCGTTAGTGCGGTCGGTGGTATAGATGAACATACCTGTTATATTTTACGAAAGGTTGTGGGAGCATTCCCCACAGGAAGGTTGTATAATTGTGGCATATAGTCACTTGATTGATTGAAGAATTAAACCAAGTATGGAGATTATGGTGATATCGTTAAATTGAGAATTGATTCCTGGAGGGCACTCAATTTATTGGGTTGTGGATTGTAAGGGATTTCTCCGGTTATGATGGTTGTTCTTGTGTGTTATGGAAAAAAGGGGGTTATTATGGACCCAGGAAAGATTACAGACCTAGTTCGGTACGATCATAATCGGCTTAAGGTGTGTGAATGGATTTAAGTATGAATGTGGGCTCTATATCAGGCCGGATGTGTTCATTTCATCATAGCGCTCCTTATGGAGGAGTATTTTGACGTTGGATGTTATTTCATCGTCGGCTATTTCATGTAATGCTATATTGTACCGTATGAGTTGTGAACGATTCAATAATTTTTTATGTGTTGAGGTTCCGCGTGGCGATGGTGTTATATGAGCAGGATGGCTCTTTAGATTCATAACATATATCGCACCTCAGTTGTGCTTGATTTTGTAAGCTTATGGTGCTATATGTCTCCCCAGGAATGGTATTATGCACTTAGCGTGCTTGTGACCGATATTAGAAATTTTGTTGTAATAGGGAATTTAACTCGGTGTGTATCTCCTTATATGAATTTTATGTGTGGATCGGTGGCAAGCCTCCACGGGTATGTTGTTTGGATCAAGTTGCATGCCTCAACAATGTGATGTTGAGTACAGTTCTCTATGCCTATTTTTGTGTGTGATTTGTTTCCCATTTTCTGAGGAAAGTTCATATTAGTCGCGTGAGTTGATTAGTCCATTCCTGAGTTCGGTTTCTTTAGGTATCACGTTCGAGCTTGCAGCCTATTGGCATGTTATGACACCATATGAGACTTTTGATAATGATTGGGTGGCTTATTTCCTGAGTAGTTTGTACTGGGTAAGACGAAATTATTGGATCTAGGATCAGTGCAGTCAGATTATATGAAGTATATTAAAGATCAAAGATCATTATTTGGTTCAGAATGATGTAATGGTTCTTGTCAGAAGTATAGGCTCAACGATTTGTTGACTTGGCAGTTGGTTATAAATTCCTACACATCTCTTCTGTCGTGGCAGTATTGCGAGAGTTGGAACAAGACTTATATGTATTATGAGGTGCGTTGTGAGCGTTAGATTCGGAGAATGTTAGTTATTATGATCAGGAATGTCATTATGGTCCTGTGAATGTTGTGGGGGCATGGTGAGAATTCAGCTAAGGTATGCAGTCATTTTTTGGTACCTCGTGTAGTGTTTGATACGGTGTTCATATATTGGAAGTAGGCCTGACGGAGAATTCCGGATGTTGGAATTCAGATCTAAGCTTATTTGCTTGAATAAAAGGGAATATCTTCAGTATTGATCGAGCTAATGTGCTCAATTGGGTTGTAGAAGCCCGGGTGGGTGCACGAGGTGTTAAACAGTGATTTCAGACAACTCCAACGTAGTTCTTAGCACGCTCGATGACGAACATATGTTTAAGTGTGAGAGAATGTAATGACCCGACCGGTTATTTTGAGATCTAGCGTATCATTAAGAAGTTTGAGACCATAAGCAGCTTCACTTCAGGTATGATGACTTGTACGCATGGTCGGAACTGAATTCTGGGAAGTTCGGAGTTGATTTGGAAAGAGAAATCTCATTTCAGAAGCTTTACGTTGAAAGAATTTGACTATGATTGGATTTTTGACTAAACGAACTTAGTAACGAGATTTGAAGGTTCTAGCAGGTTCGTAAGATGATTTCGGACTTGGGCGTATGCCCGGATCTTGTTTTGGGTGATCCGGGAGCATTTGGTGCCTATTATGGAAGTTACCTTCCATCTTTTTCGTATTTCCTATATTTCTTATATTGCTGTTATTTGTTATTTTATGTTATGTTATTTTATGTTATTTTAGTACGAGTCTATTAATAGTACCAATATATCGTCTCTTGTTGCTTTCTTGAGCCGAGGATCTCCTGGAAACTGCCTCCCTACCCCTTGGGGTGAGGGTAAGGTCTGCGTACATATTACCCTCCCCATACCCCATTTGTGGGATTATACTGGGTTGTTGTTGTTGTTCTTGTTGTTGTGGAAGTTAGCATTTTTGGAAGAATTTCATAAATCCGGGTTAAAAAGCATTTCAACACTATTGATGTCCGTTTGAGATTCCGAGTCTGGGAATAACTCTGAATGCTGATTCTGGTATTGGGAGCGTAATCGGAAGTGAGTTCGGTGGTCTGTAGGTCATTTTAGAGTCATTTGGCTAAAGATAGAAATTTGAAAGTTTTGAGAAGTTTGACCGGAAGTGGACTTTTTGCCATCGGGGTCGGATTCCAATTTCGAAAGTTGGGGTAGGTCCGTAATGTCAAACATGACTTGTGTGCAAAATTTGAGGTCAATCGGACGATATTTGATAGGTTTCGACATCGAATGTAGAAGTTTGAAATTCTAAAGTTCATTAAGCTTGGATTGGAGGTCGATTCATGATTTTAGCGTTGTTTGATATGATTTGAGGCCTCGAGCAAGTCCGTAATGTGTTATGGGACTGGTTGGTGTGATTGGACGGAGTCCCGGGGGCCTCGAGCGGATTCCAGATGGTCAACAAATTGAAAATGGAAAAGGAGGAAGGGTTGAAACATCTGGGCTTCTGGTGTAACCGCACTTGCGTGAGGAGAACCGCAGGTGCGGGCCCGCAGGAACGGGGGGTGACCCGCAAAAGCAGATGGAACTGGAGGGATCAGAGACCACATGTGCTAAGGAATTCCCACACCTGTGCGGTTGCATATGCAGTCTGGGTAGTGCAGAAGCGGTTTGGGGCAGCTGGAGGAGGACCGCGGAAGCGGTATTGGAACCGCACCTGTTGAACCACAGAAGCGGTAAAGTGACCGCAGGTGCGAAAGCAGGCTCGGTAGAGTGTTTATTTTAAAGACGGGGTCTGAGCCATTTCACTCAATTTCCTCCATGGGAGCCGGTCTTAGGGCGATTTTGGAGCTTCATCTTCGTTATCTATGTCAAGGTAAGTGGTTTCTACTAGTTTTGAGTTAAATACTTGGATTATACAATGATTTGAGCATGAAAATTAGTGAAAATTGTGGGTTTTTGGTGGAAGACCTAGAAATTGATATTTTTTATTCTTACCATGATATTGGACATGAAATTGAGACTAAATTATATAATTGAGTTCGTGAGGTCATGGTAAACTTTATCTTCCAAGAATTTCGAAATTCGGGCACGTGGGCCCGAGAGAAATTTTGTCAACTTTTCGATCAAGGTTAGGAATTGTTATAAATTGGATTATAATGAGTAATTGATCTCATATTAGTGGGTTTACATAATTATTGGCTAGTTTTGGAGCATTTTGCATCGATTCGAGTCTTCAGAATGGCGTGAAATACCGGCGATGGAACTTCAGAGCGAGGTGAGTCTCCTTTATAACCTTGTAAGAGAGAATTATCGCCATAGGTGGATTAATTAGATGTGTGCTTCTATTTATGTGGGCTATGTACGCACGAGGTGACGTGAGTCCGTGCGTAGCTACTATTATGTTTATGTCTGGGTAGTCTAGGACCTAAAAACATGCTACACTTGAAATAGTTGTAACCTTATTGACAATGTAAATTGCTTGAACATATCGAACTAGTAAATAAATTTTCTAAAAGTTTTGACCTCATTTTCTTAAATGATAAAAAGAGAAATTTCCGATTCTTTGGAAAAATGTTCCTTGATGACTTCTTGATTGACTGTCTGTGTGTATTTATTTTTTGCGCCATTCGGCCTTCTGGCAGTGCACATATTAAATATTATTGGATCGGGCCGTACGACCTCGGCATGATTTGCGCATGCTTGTATTATTTGCCTTAAAATTTATTAATATTGATATTTGCTCTCCTTGGCCTGAGATAAATGTATAAATGATGAAAAGGAATTTAGGAATGTCCTATAAAAGAAAGAACTGTTTACTTGCTTCATTCTATTGAGTTACAACCATGTTTATAAAAATTCTTGATTTATTATATTTTTGGTGTATAATTATTGGACCACTAGTAAGTGTCAAAGTCGACCTCTCATCTCTACTTCTTCGATATTTGACGGGATACTTACTGAGTACACGTTGTTTTCGTACTCACGCTATACTTGTTGTGCATTTTTGTTGCACAGTCACATGTATCTCTAGTAGCGTAGGGGGCGTAGCAGCATGGTTGATATGTGGACTTAGGTGAGATGCACTTCTTGTGACGACCCACAACCAGTAGAGTCTCTTTCAGATTACTGTGTTTACTTTTTGTCCAATTTGAATTCTCGACGGTTGTTGTATTACATTATTTCTTAGAAATAGCTCATGCACTTGTGACACTGATTTCTGGAAGGATTATGGGATTGTTCAATATTAAATTTGTTAAAGACATCATCTTATTTCAATAAATTTCATTATCTTTTTTTTTAATTTATAGAAGGAATAATTTCAATAAATATTAAAATGAGAATTTAATCAACTTCTTGGTGTTGGCTTGCCTGACAGTGGTATCCGACGCCATCATGACCCTTAGTGAATTTGGGGTAGTAACAAAAATAATTTAAAAAAATGACAAAGAAGAATAATTGCAAATTTTAGAAATTAAATAAAAAGTGAGAGCATTTAAGAACACTTAATTTATATTAGTTAAAGTAAATTGGAATTATTTGTATTCTTATAGTATATTTGATTGGGACCACCGATTAATATTGAGCTATCGAAATATTTTAAATATAATTAATTATTAATGGTTAAGGACTTTAGATTATATAGCTTTTTGACAAATCACATTAATCCACTAGAGTAGGAAACACTTCTTGTTAGATTGTTTGTTCTTCCTATTAGTACAAGTTATGAACTACCGAAATACTTGAAATCTAATTTGTGTATATTGATTAAAAATATCAATTGACTTTATCTGACTAATTTGACCGACAACAAGATATAAACAGTATTATATGTAATTAAATAATGCATAAGGTTATATGATTTTGATGTTTGAGGTTTTAGTTTGAGGTTAATAAACCATTAATAAGATATTATGATATATTTAGTTTTCAAACAAATCACATCAACCAATCAAACCTGTTTGACATTTATTTTATTTTGGTATAACGAATTTCATGAAGTATAATTACATATTTGATTACGGCTAAATTATAGATTTATCTAGTTATTTATTGATAAGGTACTATGATCATATTTGTAATGATCCGACCGGTCGTTTTGCTTTCTAGAATCTCGTTTCCCTAAATAATACTCCTTACTTTCTTATACTAATTTATGACTTGTTGTGATGACTCAAAAGGTCATCGCTCGTTTTGAAAGTAAATTCTATGTTCCAAGGCCTTAAAAGCCTCTTTTTTTCTTACCTCGATTTGCATGCACAGTCCGGGCACATTTCGTGAAAGCTTTATGTGAAATCTAAGTAAAATAATGAAATTTGCCTCTAAATTTAATTACAGTTGATATTGGTCAACATTCTTAGTAAACGGACTCGGACCCGTGATCCGACGGTCTCATGGGGTCCGTAGTAAAATATGGGACTTGGGCATGTGCCTAGAATCGAATTCCGAAATCCCAAGCCTGAGAAAAGAATTTTTAAAGAAAATTATTTGCTGAAAATATAAAGGCCTTTAGAAGTAAAATGATGCATTTTCTTGATGGTATCGGGCCCGTATCTTAATTACAGTGCCCGGTATAGGTTTAAAATAATAATTAGGTTGAATCTGTGAAATTTGGTAAAGAACGGAATTGGTTTGGTATAAATCAGACGTATAGCTGAGAAAATAGAAATTTTAATATTCTTGAGTAATTTTATGAATTTGAGGTTGAATTCGTAGTTGTTGATGTTATTTTGATGATTTGATCGCACGAGACAGTTCGTATGATATTTTTAGACTTGCGTGCATGTTTGTTTTGGATCTCCAAGGGCTCGGGTGGGTTTTGGATAGGCCACACAGTGATTTTTGATTTAGGGAGATTTCTGGTGTGTTGCAGCAGAGTTCCAGGCCCCTGATCTCACAATTGCGAGATCAGGCATCGCAATTGCGATGTACTCAGGGACCGCAAATACGAGCTTTTTCTTCGCAAATGCGAAGACCTCGGCCAGCCCTCCTCGCAAATGCGAGATGTTCTTTGCAAATTCGAAGTCTGTCAGATAGACTAGAGGTCGCAAATGCGACATTCACCTTCGCAGTTGTGAAGATGGCAAGAATTGTCAGGGGTCGCAAATTCGAAAGTTTCTTCGCATTTTTGAAGGCAACAGATTTTCACAGGGTTCGCAATTGCGAACCCCTGGTCGCAATTGCGACATCTGCACCTGATAAGTGAGATTTTAGATGGGATTTCATCTTTTTTTAAAACTCTTTCAAACGCTAAACTCTCTTGGGCGATTTTTTAAAGGCACAAACTCCTCCAAATCATTAGTAAGTAATTTCTAACTTATTTTTGTCAATCTATAACATCTTTTTACATGATTTTATTTCAAAATCAAGGGTTTTTCATGGGAATTTAGGTATTTTTGGGTAGAAGTTAGGATTTTCAAATTTTGGGGATTTGTACCTCAATTTGAGCTCTGATTTTAGAACAGATTATATATTTGAGTTCGTAGGTGAATGGGTGAATGTGTTTTGGTTCGAACTTCGGGTTTTGACCAAGCGCGCCCGAGGTCAATTTTTGACTTTTTGGGAAAATCATTAGAAAACCTATTTTCATGCATTAGAATTGATTTATTTAGCATTTATTGATATCGTTAAGTAAATTGTGACTAGATACAAGCGAATTGGAAGTGAAATCGAGAGGTAAAGTGGTAGTTGAGGCTTGATTGTTTTCATAGCATTGAGGTAAGTGTTTGGTCTAACCTTAGTTTAAGGGAATATGAGTTGTGATATTGTTTGCTATGTGTTAAGTGTTGAGTACGATGTATATGTGTGGTGACGAGTTTCTATATGTTGGTGTCAAATATGCCCGTGAGTCTTATACTATGATTGTTGTGACTCCGTTATGTATTTACCATGCTTAATATGATGATTATAAATGTTGAACAAGGCTTATGAAAGTATTCTTGGTAATTGACCATTGTTGAGCATTGGCTCAAGTTGAGACTTATGTTGTAAAATGATTGTGGAAACAAGGTGAGATGTATTGTTGATTCCCTTGCCGAGATGTTATTGTTTATGATATCGTTTCCGTTACCGGGATATCATCGTCTATGATATTGTTCCCTTGCCGGGATGTTAATGCTTATGATATTATTTCCCTTGCTGGGATATTGTTATTTAGTTACTATTGTTCCTTTGCCAGGATTCTTTTGTGATTGGCGTTGATTTGTATATTGGGATCGGGTTGCACATCGCAATAATATTATATGATATTGGGTTGCACTCTATATGGGATCGGGTTGCATGCCGCAACAAGGAGTAATAAGGGTGGATATGTGGGGTCGGATTGCATGCGCAACATCATTATATGATTGAGATCTGGTTGCACACCGCAACATATTATATGATTGGGATCGGGTTGCATGCTGCAACAAGAAAGAATAAAAGTGAATATTGATTCGTTACTATTTTCCTTATTCTTGCTGATATGAAATTATGGTGTTCTTTATGCTTCTGTACTGAAATTCTGTTAGTACACGATATTCCCCGCAACATGTTTCCCCCTTACCCATATTTAACTGCTACTTTCTGTTATCATTATTTGCCGTATATAATTTAACTGCGGAGGTTTATTTGATAGTCTTGTCCTAGCCTCGTCACCACTTTGCCGAGATTAGGATCGACACTTACCAACACATGAGGTCGGTTATGCTGATACTACACTCTGTACTGTGTGCAGATCCCGGTGCTGGAGCATTTGGACCACACTGAGGTTGCAACCTTCACTCCAGCGGAGACCCGAGGTAGTCCTACCGATGTCTGCAAGGCTTGACATCCCCTTCTATCCTATTTCCTTATGTTCTTACTTATTTTAGATACATACATGCATTTTTCTTTGTTCAGACCCTATTTGTTGTATTCTTAGATAGTCCGTGAGATTGTGACACCAATTCTAGGTGGATTATTGTTATGGAATCATATTTGTATTAAGTTAAAATATTAGATTTCATCTTCCACATTTCTCTTTATTATTATTATTCCGCTATTGATCATATGTTAACTTGTAAATGTTAAGAGTTAAGGAAAAAGGGTAATAAAATCTATAACACTAGGCTTGCCTAGCTTTCATGAGTAGGCGACATCACGACTCCTGAGGGTGGAAAATATGAGTCGTGACAATTTGGTATCAGAGCTCTAGGTTGCTTAGGTCTCACAATTCATGCACAAGCTTAGTAGAGTCTGAGGGATCGGTACAAAGATGTCTGTGTTTATCCCCTAGAGGCTACAGAGTTAGGAAAAACTTCACATCTATTCGTTTATGTCGTGCGATTTGATTTCTCAATGCTAATTGAATTTCCACTGTGTTCTTTCGCATATGGTGAGAACACGTACCGCTTCATCAACTAACCAGCAGCTCGAGCCCCCAGTGGCAGCTCCTGCAAGGGGCAGAGGTTAAGGCCATGCTAGGGCCCGAGGCAGAGGCAGAGCTTAGCCCAGAGCTCGAGCAACAACACCAGCGGTGGGGCCTCAAGTTGAGTTTGATGATAAGGTTTCAGCCCAGTCAGTTCCAGACTTCCAGTAGGAACAGCTTAGGTCCTAGAGGGGTTCATCGCTACCCCGGTACTTCAGGATGCTCTGGTCCGTCTAGTGGACCTTATGGAGAGCGTCACTCATGCAGGCATATTTCCTGTAGCACTATCTGTCTCTCATGCTGGAGGAGGAGCCAAACTCATGCTACTCGCATTCCGGAGTAGATGGTTCCCCAGTTTCAGACTCCAGCAGCTCAGCCAGTTGGGGTAGTTTAGCCAGGTGTCGTGGCATAGACCAGTGAGGGGCCAGATATGCCTACTAATGCCTTGTGGAGGTTGGACATGTTCACCAAGATTTTTACTACCAATTTTGGTGGTACATCTTCTGAGGATCCCCAGGATTATTTGGATAACTATCATGAGGTTCTATAGAACACGGGGATAGTGGAGACCAATGGGGTCGACTTTGCTGCTTTTCATCTGTCTAGATCCACCAAGACTTGGTGGAGGGATTATTGTTTGGCTAGACCATTTAGGTCAACGACTTTAACTTGGGATCAATTTTCTTAGATATTTCTGGAGAATTTTTTCCTGTCACTCAGAGGGAGAACTATCAGAGGCAGTTTGAGCGTCTCTAGCAGGGCTATGACCGTCACTCAGTACGAGACCAGATTCATTGACTTAGCCCGTCATGCTCTTCTGATACTTCTAACCAAGAGAGAGAGACTGAGGAGGTTCATTGAGGGACTCCTTCAACCTATTCGATTGCAGATGGCTAAGGAGACGGGGAACGATATTTCTTTTCAGGATGCAACCAATATGGTCAGGAGAGTTGAAATGGTTTTATTACAGGGGAGTGGTCAGGGGTTTGCAAGAGGCCCCGTCATTCTGGCAAGTTCAGTGGTGTCTCGTATGGAGGTAGGGATTCTTTTGGCAGAGGCCATCCTTCCAAGCCATTTCATTCAGCTCTACGGGCTTCTCACGGTGCTCCAAGTGGGCGTGGTTCTTATGTTCCTCCTTCAGAACAGTCAACTCCTATCAGAGCACCTCATTTTTAGAGCTATCATCATGGTTAGCTGGCCCACCAGGGTCAGTCTCAGTTTCCTTAACCGTAACACTTAGGTGGATGCTTTGAGTGTGGTGAGTATGGTTATATCCGGAGGGCTTGTTTGAGATTAGTGGGTATTCAGTTGTAGTATCAAGGTTCTCGTGCCATGGTTCAGGCATCAGGTGTTCCACCGCCTGCTCAGCCAGCTAGAGGTGGAGGTAGAGGTGCTAGAGGTGGAGGTAGAGGTATTAGAGGTAGAGGTCAGGCCACTAGAGTTGGAGGCCAACCAGCAGGAGGCCATCCCAGAGATGTAGTTTAGAGTGGTGTGGCCTAACCTCGATGTTATGCTCTTCCAGCCAGGCCCGAGGCTGAGGCCTCCGATGCAGTTATCACAAATACTGTTTTGGTTTGTAGTAGAGATGCTTCAGTTCTGTTTGATCCACGATCTATATACTCATATTTGTCATCTTATTTTGCACTATATTTGGTCATGCCTAGTGACTATTTGAGTCCTTATATATATGTGCCTAAACCGGTGGGTGATTCTTTTCTGGTAGATCGTGTCCATCATTCATGTATAGTTGTGATTGGGGGTCTTGACACCCGAGTAGATCTGTTACTTTTGGATATGGTTGATCTTGATGTCATATTGTGGATGGACTGGTTATCACCCTAGCATGCTATCTTGGACTGTTATGCCAAGACCGTAACCTTAGCCTTTTCGGGTTTACCTCATTTAGAGTGGAGAGGGACTCATGGTTATTCCACCCATAGAGTTATCTCATATATGAAGGCTTGACAAATGGTTGATAAGGTATGTTTTGCCTATTTGGCGTATGTTCATGATCCTAGTACCGAGGTTCCTTACATGGATTTTATGCCTGTTGTTCGTGAGTTTCCTAAGGTATTTCCTTTAAACCTGCCGGGTATGCCACCCAACAAGGATATTAACTTTTGCATTGATCTGGCTCTGAGCATACAACCCATTTCTATTCCTCCATATCGCATGGCTCCGCCAGAATTGAAAGAATTGAAGGAGCAGTTGCAAGACCTGCTTGATAAAGGCTTTATTAGACCTAGTGCCTCGCCTTGGGGTGCGTCGATGTTGTTTGTTAAGAAGAAAGACATATCGATGAGGATGTGTATAGATTAATGGTAGCTGAACAAGGTCACAATCAAGAATAAGTATCCATTGCCGAGGATTGATGATTTATTTGACCATCTTCAGGGTGCCCAGTGTTTTCGAAGATCGATTTGAGATCTGTCTACCATCAGTTGAGGATTAGGGCATCTGATGTCCCTAAGAAAGCATTCCGCACTCAATACATGCATTATGAGTTCTTAGTGATGTCATTCGGTTTGACAAATGCCCCATTAGCTTTCATGGATTTAAAGAATCGAGTTTTCAAGCCTTACTTGGATTCCTTCGTGATAGTCTTCATTGATGATATTTGATCTATTCCCGCAGCCGAGAGGAGCACGAGTAGTATCTTCGAGTCATTCTTCAGACTATGAGGGACAATCAGTTATGTACTAAGTTTTCTAAATGTGAGTTCTAGTTGAGTTCAGTTGCATTCTTGGGTCACGTTATATCAACAGACGGTATTCATGTGGATCCGAAGAAGATAGAGGCAGTCAAGGACTGGCCTAGACCCACATCAGCTATAGAGATCCGGAGTTTCTTGGGTCTGGCGGGCTATTACCGTTGATTTGTGGAGGGTTTTTCATCTATTGCAGCCCCGATGACCAGGTTGACCCAGAAGGGTGCCCAGTTCAAGTGGTCGGATGAGTGTGAGGCGAGCTTTCATAAGCTTAAGACAACTTTGACTACGATGCCGGTGTTAGTATTACCTACAAGTTTAGTGCCATATACAATGTATTATGACGCATCTCGTATTGGACTTGGTGAGGTGTTAATGTAGGATGGCAAGGTCATTGCGTATGCCTCGCGACAGTTGAAGATTCATGACAAATATTATCTAGTTCATGATTTGGAGTTAGCAACCATTGTTCACACACTGAAGATTTAGAGGCACTATTTATATGCGTGTCATGTGAGATGTTCACGGATCACAACAGTCTGCATTATTTGTTCAAGCATAAGGAGCTAAATTTGAGGCAGAGAAGGTGGATGAAGCTATTTAAAGACTATGACATCACCATCTTATATCATCTTGGGAAGGTCAATGTGGTGGCCGATGCTTTGAGTAGAAAGTCAGTCAGTATGGGCAGTCTTGCATATATTCCGGTCGGTGAGAGACCGCTTGCTTTGGATGTTCAGACTTTGGCCAATCAATTCGTGAGGTTAGATGTATCTGAGCCCACTCGTGTTTTAGCTTGTATAGTCGCTCGTTCTTCATGCTTTGAGTGCATCAGAGATCGGCGGCATGAGGACCTTCATTTGTGTGTCCTTAAAGACACAGTGTGGCTCGGAGGTGCCAAGCAGGTTACAATTGGAGATGAGTGAGTTTTGAGGATGTAGGGTCGTATTTGTGTGCCTAATGTGGATGGAATTCGTAAGTTGATTCAAGAGGAGGCCCATTGTTCCTGGTATTCTATTCATCGGGGCGCCGCTAAGATGTATCAGGACTTGCGAAAACATTATTGGTGGAGGAGAATGAAGAAAGATATTGTTGCATATGTAGCTTGGTGTTTGAATTGTCAGCAGGTAAAGTACAAGCATCAGATACCTGGTGGTTTGTTTCAGAGGATTGAAATTCCTGAGTGGAAGTGGGAGCATATCACTATGGACTTTGTTGTTTGACTCCTATAGACTCAGAGGAAGTTCGATGCATAGTGGGTTATTGTTGATAGGCTGACCAAGTCAGCGTATTTCATTCATATGGCAGTATCCTATTCTTCAGAGAGGTTAGTAGAGATCTATATCCGGGAGATTATTCGTCTTCATGGTGTGCCTGTGTCATCATTTCTGACCGAGGTACGCAGTTTATCTTATATTACTGGAGGGCAATTTAGCGTGAGTTGGGCACACGGGTCGAGTTGAGCACGTCATTTCATCCTCATACGGATGGACAGTTCGAGCGTACTTTTCAGATTTTGGAGGATATGATCCAAGTTTGTGTTATTGACTTTGGAGGCTCGTGGGATCAGTTCTTGCCATTAGCGGAGTTTACCTAATGATGCATTATATGGTAGGCGGTGTCGGTCTCCGGTTGGGTGGTTTGAGCCAGGAGAGGCTCGGTTGTTGGGTACGGATCTAGTATAGGATGCCTTGGACTAGGTTAAGATCATTCAAGATAGGCTTTATACAGCTCAGTCCAGGCAAAAGAGTTATGTCAACCGTAAGGTTTGCGATGTGTCATTCATGGTCGGAGAGCGGGAGTTGCTTCCGGTGTCGCCCACGAAGAGCATGATCAGATTTTCAAAGAAGGGCAAGCTAAGCCCCAGGTTCATTGGTCCTTTTGAGATTCTTGACTGAGTGGGAGAGGTGGCTTACAGACTTGCATTGCCACCGAGTTTATCAGCTCTGCACTCGAAGTTTCTTGTGTCCATGCTTTGAAAGTATCATGGCGATCCATCCCACGTGTTAGACTTCAGTACTGTCTAGTTGGACAAGGACTTGACCTATGAGAAGGACCTGGTAGCTATTCTAGACCGGCATGTTCATCAGTTGCGATCGAAGAGTTTTCCTTCGGTTCGTGTTTAGTGGAGGGGTCAGCCTGTTGAGGCAGCGATCTGGGAGTCCGAGTCCGATATGTGGAGCCAATATCCCCATCTTTTCTCCGACTCAGGTACTTTTCTTATGTCTGTTCAAGGTTGAATGGTTGTTTTAGAGGTGGAGAATATGATGACCCAAAACCTTTTGGGTCATCACTCGTTTTGAAAGTAAATTATGTGTTCCGAGGCCTTAAAAGCCTCTTTTTATCTCACCTCGATTTGCGTGTGCAATCCGGGCGTATTTCTGGAAAGCTTTTATATGAAATCTAAGTAAAATAAAGAAATTATCCTTTAATGATAAGAGGATCCGAACCCGTGATCCGACGGTCTCGTGGTGTTCGTAGTAAAATACGGGACTTTGGTGTTTGCCCGGAATCGAATTCCGAGGTCCCAAGCCCGAGAAAAGAATTTTTAAAGAAAATTATTTGCTGGAAAATATAAAGGCCTTTAGAAGTGAAATGATGTATTTTCTTGATGGTATCGGGCCCGTATCTTAGTTACAGGGCCCGATACAAGTTTAAAATAATAATTAGGTTGAATCTGTGAAATTTGTGTAAAGATCGGAATTGGTTTTGTATAAATCGGACGTATAGTTGAGAAAATGGAAAATTTGATGTTCTTGAGTAATTTTATGAATTTGAGGTTGAATTCATAGTTGTTGATGTTATTTAGATGATTTGATCGCACGAGTAAGTCCGTGTGATATTTTTAGACTTGTGCGCATGTTTTGTTTGGAGCCCCGAGGGCGCAGGTGAGTTTTGGATATGCCACAGAGTGATTTTGGACTTAGGGAGATTTTTGATGTGTTGCCGAAATGTTGCAGGCCCCAGGCATCGCAGTTGCGATGTACTCAGGGACCACAAATATGAGCTTTTGCTTCGCAAATACGAAGACCTCAGGACCAGCCCTCCTCGCAAACGCGAGATGTTCTTCGCAGATTCGAAGTCTGTCAGATGGATTAGAGGTCGCAAATGCGACATTCAACTTCGCAATTGCGAAGATGGCAAGAATTGTCAGGGGTCGCAAATTTGAAAGTTTCTTCGCATTTGCAAAGGCAACATATTTTCACAGGGTTCGCAATTGCGAACCCCTGGTCGCAATTGCGACATCTGCACCTGATAAGTGAGATTTCAAACAGGATTTCATCCATTTTTAAACTCTTTCAAATGCTAAACTCTCTTGGGCGATTTTTCAAAGGCACAATCTTCTCCAAATCATTAGTAAGTAATTTCTAACTTATTTTATTCAATCTATAACATCTTTTTATATGGTTTTATTTCAAAATCAAGGGTTTTTTCATGGGCATTTGGGTGTTTTTGTATAGAAGTTAGGATCTTAAAATTTTAAGGATTTGGACCTCAATTTGAGGTCCGATTTCAGAACAAATTATATATTTGAGTTAGTGGGTGAATGGGTAATCAGGTTTTGGTTCAATTTTCGGATTTTGACCAAGAGGTCCCAGGGTCAATTTTTGACTTTTTGGGAAAATCATTAGAAAACCTATTTTCATGTATTAGAATTGATTTATTTAGCATTTATTGATGTTGTTAAGTAAATTGTGACCAGATACACGCAAATTGGAGGTGAAATCGAGAGGTAAAGCGGTAGTTGAGTCTTGATTGTTTTCGTAGCATTGAGGTAAGTGTGTGGTCTAACCTTAGCTTGAGGGAATATGAGTTGTGGTGTTGTTTGCTATGTGTTAAGTGTTGAGTACGACATATAGGTGTGGTGACGAGTATCTATATATTGGTGTCAAACATGCCCGTGAGTCTTATACTATGATTGTTGTGACTCCCTTATGTATTGACCATGCTTAATATGATGATTATAAATATTGAACAAGGCTTATGAAAGTATTCTCGGTAATTGACCATTATTGAGCATTGGCTCAAGTTGAGACTTATGTTGTGAAGTGATTGTGGAAACGAGGTGAGATATATTGTTGATTGCCTTGCTGGGATGTTATTTTTTATGATATCGTTTTCCTTGCCAGGATATCATCGTCTATGATATTGTTCCCTTGTCAGGATGTTAATGCTCATGATATTGTTTCCCTTGCCGGGATATTATTGTTATACTATTGTTCCCATGCTAGGATTATTTTGTGATTGGTGTTGATTTGTACATTGGGATCGGGTTGCACATCGCAACAATATTATATGAGATCGGGTTGTACGCTGCAATAATATTATATGGGGATGGGTTGCACGCTGCAACAAGGAGTAATAAGGGTGGACATGTGGGGTCGTATTGCATGCGCAACATCATTATATGATTTGGATCGGGTTGCACGCCGCAACAATATTATATGATTGGGATCGGGTTGCACGACCGCAACAAGAAAGAATAAAAGTGAATATTGATTCGTTACTATTTTCCTTATTCTCGCTGATATGGAATGATGGTGTTCTTTATGCTGAAATTCTATTAGTACCTGATATTCCCCATAATATGTTTCCCTATTTCCCATCTTTAATTGCTAGCTTCTGTTATCATTATTTCTCGTATATGATTTAACTACACATGTTTATTTGGTAGTCTTGTCCTAGCCTCATCGCTACTTTGCAGAGGTTAGGCTCGACACTTACTAGCACAGGGGTAGGTTGTACTGATACTACTCTCTGCACTGTGTGCAGATCCCAGTGCTGGAGCATTTGGACCATAGTGATTTTGCTTCCTTCAGTCTAGCAGAGACCCGAAGTAGTCTTGCAGACATCCGCATGCCTTGGGGTCCCCTTCTATCCTATTTCCTTTTGTTTTTACTTATTTTAGAGAGAGGCATGTATTTTTCTTTGTTCAGACCCTATTTGTAGTATTCTTAGATAGTCAGTGAGATTGTAACACCAGTTTTGGGTGGATTATTGTTATGGAATCGTATTTGTTTTAAGTTAAACTATTAGATTTCGTCTTCCGCATTTCTCTTTATTATTATTATTCCGATGTTGATCATATGTTAACTTGTAAAATGTTTTTTTTTAAACTAAATCAACTAGGCACTGTGCCTAGGATTAATTTATATATATATATATATATATATATATATATATATATATATATA
>MU758787.1:204667-219516 GCA_026770625.1 Nicotiana glauca
ACCTTACCTCCACAATTAAGATGAAAATGCACTTGGTCAACCACATTTGGTAATCTAGTGACATATGTACCCTATGGTGAGTTAGACCTATGAAGATGGTCCAATTAACTATCCAACAATGATAGTCAATTGGAGCTGCAAAATACAAATACGGTAAGCCTAGGTCAACTATACAAAAAAGTACATGTAAACCTAAATATGCTAAGTATAAATGATGAACGGATTCCTTCCATGTACAATGAGTTCTACATATATTTTGAGTGTAAAATCTAGTAAGAATGGCACATAGTTGGAATCAGAGAGGAGGACTATCTTCCATTTTGCTTTGACCTTGAAGTCAGGGAAGAGTTAAGGAAAAATATTAATAAAATATGTCACACTCGGCTTGCCTAGCTTTAATGAGTAGGCACCATCATGACTTTTGAGGGTGGGAAATACTGATCGTGACACTTGCGGGAATGGTTGGTTCGAAATTTGGAAGAGTTTGGTTGAAATCTGAACACTTGGTTCCTTAAGGTTGGCCTAAAAGGCCAAGTTTGACTTCAGTCAACATTTTGAGAAAATGACCTCGGAATCAAGATTTTACGGTTCTAATAGATTCGTATGATGATTTCGAACTTGGGCGTATGCCCGATTCGGGTTTTGGATGACCCGGGAGCATTTTGGCGCATAATAGTGAAAGTTAGTTCTTGAAGAACGTTGAAGTTCTTTAAATTTAGTTTGAAGCAGGTTTTGGTGATATAGAGGTCCAAATTGAATTTTTAGACCGGGAATAGTTTCATAATGTCATTTAAGACTTTCACGTGAAATTTGGTGTCATTCCGAGTAGTCTAAGTATGATCCGATGCATTCGGAGAATATGGAAAACTTGAAGTTCAAAGTTTGATTATGTGACGACCCGGTCATTCGTCTCATGAGTTACCGCTCCATTTCTCCCATTTCTGCTCCTTTATGCTTCGTTATCCGTGTTTCATGTGATCAAGTTGATTAGTTTGCGTTTGGAGATGATTTGGTAAGAAATGAGACACTTAGTCTATTTTAAGAAGGCTTAAGTTGGAAAAGTTAACTAGATGTTGACTTATGTGTTAGAGGGCTCGGATGTGAGTTCCGATGGTTCGGTTAGCTTCAGGAGGTGATTTTGTACTTAGGAGCATGGTCGGAATAGGTTTTGGAGGTCCGGAGTAGAATTTGGCTTGAATTGGCGAAGTTGATATTTTGGCGATTTTTGGTTGGTAGGTGAGATTTTGATCCGAGGGTCGGAATGGAATTTCGAGAGTTGCAGTAGCTTTGTTGTTTCATTTGGGATGTGTGTGCAAAATTTTAGGTCATTCGGATGTGGTTTTGGTTGGGTTTTGGATCGAAAGCGTATTTCGGAAGTTTTTAGAAAACTTAGGCTTGAAATCGATGTAAATTGGTGGATTTGATATTGTTTGAGGTATTTTGATGATTGGAACAAGTTTGAATGATGTTATGGGATATGTTGGAATGTTTGGTTGAGGTCCCGAGGGCCTCGGGTGAGTTTCAGATGGTCAACCGGACCATTTTGTGCCTTAAAAGATAGCAGAAATTGCAGGATTCAGTTGTAGGTATTTTGTTCATTGCGATCGCATAGGTGCTATTGCGATTGCGTAGAAGCTTTTGGGGGCAGTCCATTTTGTTTTATGCGTTCGCACAGGATGTGTTTTGATCTCATAGTAGTAAGGAATTTGTTGATTGCGAACGCGTAGGAAAGGTCGCATTCGCGTAGATTTAATGGACCCGAGGTCTTAGTTGGATTTTGCTCATCGCAAACGCGGAGGGCTGTCCGCGATCGCATATTGTAAGTTGGGCAGTGCATTGCGATCACATGGAATTTGTTGCGTTCGCATAGAGTTAATTTGGACTTGAGATTTTTGTGCATCACGATCGCGAAGGTTCCCGCGATCGCATAGAAGGAATTTTGCCTGGGCAGAATGTTTTTAAGTTATTTCATCTGCGATTTTAGGGCTCATTTACTCTATGGTTGATCTTTTTGAGAGATTTTTGAATGGAATTAAAGAGGGATTCAAGGGCAATCGATTGGAGGTAAGATTTATGAACTTAAAACTCGTTTCTATTGTGAAATCTACCTAGAAAATCATGGAACTTAAGTTAAAAATGGAAGAATTAGGGATTGAGATTTTGAACTTTTGAATTGGGATTTGAAGGATCATTTGAGGTTGGATTTGAGAACTTTTGGTATGTATGAACTCGTGAGGAGATAAGGAACCCTTTGATGTAAAAATTTCTAAGTTTCGAGAAGTGGGCCCGGGACTCGGGTTTTGCTAATTTCTGGATTTTTGATATTTTTTGATTGTTTTCGCTTGGGCTTTGTTCCCTTAGAATATTTTGACGTATTCGTTCTGATTTTGGATAGATTCAGCATGCGTGGAGGCCGATTCGAGGGGCAAAGGAGTCGTGAGCTAGAGATTTTGCCGGTTCGAGGTGAGTAATGATTGTAAATGATATTCTAAGGGTTTGAAACCCCAGATTGCACATCATAGTGCTATGTTGAAGTGACTTGCCCGCTAGATAGCGAGTGTGGGGTAGAGCACCGTTGGGGATTGTGACTTGGTCCGTCCCGATTGATGAATTTACCGCGTATTTGACTGAAACTTACTTGTTACCATGATTTGGGCTTCGTGCCAACTATTTGAATCCTTCAGGGATTATTATCACCGTTTCCTCACTGTTTGACTTATTACTTGAACTCAATCATGCTGTTTGCCACTGTTTTACAACTCAACCACTTTTACTCAATTTTGATACTTAAATGATATTTTAGGCTGAGAACTACTATTTTACTAATACATGAGGGGCTTGTGATGATTTTTCTGACTGAGTGTGGCCGAGGGCCAGATATGAGGATACACTGAGTGATATGAGGCCGAGGGCACATTTATACGCCACGATGTGGCTTGAGTGATGTGAGGCCGAGAGCCGAGAGTTGATGCCACAAGTTGGCTTGATATAGCGCTTGGGCCGTAAGGGGCCCCTTCGGAGTCTGCACACCCACAGTGAGCGCGGGTACCCATTGTGATCTGAGAGTGAGCCCGAGGGGCTGATATTGCTCTAAGAGTGAGCCCGAATGGCTGATATTGTTCTGAGAGTGAGCCCGAGGGGCTGATACTATTCTGAGAGTGAGCCCGAGGGGCTGGTTCTGTTCTGAGATATTGCCCGAGGGGCGAACCTTTATGTGTTCATCTTTCATATTTACTTGTCATTTTACTTGTTACACTGTGGTATTTGTGCCCGAGGGGCGGATTTTCTGTGGTGCTTATCGACACTAACTGTTTTGTATTCATTTGCGTAATTACTGAAAAAGTCATTTTCAAAAGAGGTTTATACTCAGCTAAGATGTTTCTAAAGATTTCACATCTTTACTATTTTTCTCAAAGGGTTTTACACTGCTTCTATACAACATGTTGGTTCGCTCTACGTGATTTCTTACTGCTCAGTTGTTATTAACCTTTATTACTTACTGAGTTGGAGTACTCACTTTACTCCCTGCACCTTGTGTGCAGATGCAGGTATTTATACACCCGGTAGCGGGTTTTTAGCCAATTGGAGGCAGGGTTATCGGAGTTTAGCGAGGTGGCTGTCAGCGTTCGCAGTACCGCTTCTCTGTCTTTTTGTTCATCAATCCCGTTTTGTATATTTTAGACCTTGTAGTTGTATTTATACTCTAATAGATACTCATGACTTGTGACACCCCGGTTTGGGCAGTGTCGGGATAGTTCTTCTATTATTATCTATGTTTTTGCGAATTTATTGCTATTAAATCATGCTTTAAAATGGTTTTATGGTAATTAACTACTTAAATAGGTGTGCTGTATTGGTATGGCTGGCCTTATCTTCACGAGAGGCGCCATCATGACTGAGTTCGGGGTTAGGGTCGTGAAAAGTTGGTATCAGAGCCTAGGTTACATAGGTCTCACGAGTCATGAGCAGGTTTAGTAGAGTCTCGCGGATCGGTACGGAGATGTCTGTATTTATCCTCGAGAGGCTGCAGAACCTTTAGGAAAACTTCACATTCTTGAATTCTTATCGTGCGTCCTTGGATTCAACTTGAAATGTAACTCTTTAAATTCCTTCCACGCGTTCATGTGCGTGCATGAACGCTCAGTATCAGATGCTCCTTGATGGCTTGTAATTCCCTGATCGAGGGGCGAGATATGCTCTTCGTGAGTTTGATGTTGGGCCTGTCTGGAGGACTTGTGGCTGGATCTTTGCCTATGGCTTGAGCACCGAGGTGCTGATTGTGTGAACAAGTGTTTTTGAAGTTATATGTTCGGTAGTGTCCCCGTTAGTGAAAGTGATGGTTGTGGCTATGTGATGAGTATGTTAGTACTGCGAGGTGTACCCATATGATTTGGAAGCGACAAGAAGGGTCTGTTGAAGGATGGAAGAACTATTAGATGCTTGAAGTCCATCTGGATTTGTGGTATAGTCCGAGTTATGGGCATGTGAAGAATCTTTCCATGTTCCTAGTTGGGAGTGAAGTAAATTTCATGTTGCGGTATGAGTCCAGACTCAGGAAGATCAAGTGACTACGTAATGCTTGTGATGGTGGAAGGTATACAGAAGTGTTAGTTGGAGGCAAAGTAGGTGGGTTGTTTTCGGCAGTGTTCTAAGATTGTGTGATCCTTATGTTGTCTATTAGAAGATCTCATTTACAAGTGAAGGATATGTGTTGAAATCTAAATTGGGTCACCTAGAGAGTGGGCTTAACTGTTGTGTGAGTGAATGCGAGATTTTTAGAAGAGTTAAAAGTTCTAGATGATTTGTGTTTCCACAAGTTTATGAAGGATTGAGTTTAATCTCACTATGGTATTATGGCAGCAATAGAGTATATGCGTTATGAGTTATTGGGTGCGTTTTGATCTATCGCTTTGAGACAAGTGGGGTAGTTTGCTATTGGTTAAGTTGATTGCACAGTTAGGTGCTCTGTTGGTTCCAATTTGAAGCGTATTGGTGAGTCAGTTATGGCTTACAGAGATTGAGGTCGAGGATGGCGCAAGTGAAGGAAAATTTTGACAAAGCTTATATGGTGCTTTGTAGGTATGTGATAATCACATGATGTCTTAAGTTGTTGTTGGCAAAGAATGCTCGGTGCATAGAGTAGGAAGATTCTTGTTTGTATTGGGATGAAGTCACATCCTGCGGTGTCAGAGTGCTAATAAGGCACGAGTGGTTCTGTTCGTTTGATCAGGCTAGTTGTAGTTTAAATAGAGTGAATGACTCTCGAGAATGGTTTTAATGCGTTCAAGATGCTACATATAACAATCGGGTATCTTAAAGTTGTATATGTGATTAGAAACTGAGTCTCCATTGGGGGAGGTCAAGACTTGTGGTATTCCTATGTTAATTATGGGATTCTATGTATCAGTAACAGGAAGGTAAAGTTAATAGATTTAGATTCACAGGAAGTTCTTCAGAGTAAAGTATTTGGAATGTGGTACTTTTGGGAATGTTTAAGAAAGTATTCAGCGACTTATGAGCCTTAGATGGTGTGGCTTTATGCTTGGTTCCGTATGGTAATTCTGAGTTGAGGAATTGTGGTGCTACAACAAAAAGAAAATATCAAGTTGAAGATGAATCAGAAGGAAATTTAGATGGATGAGGTATCTTGGTAGTAGACTGGACCGGTATGGTAATGATATGATTTGTTCCTTGTGTGTGTTCAAGGTAATGAGTTCTTACAAGTATTTTGCGACAATGTTCTTAGGTTTTGACGCTTGCTTAGCTTGGTCGAGTTAGAAGGATTCAGTCTTGGTAGGTCTGATTTGTGCAAGGGAACTCGGGGAGTACTTGATGGTTTTTACCGCGGTTTAGAGATGTATATTTTTTATGGAAATGCGGAGCATGGGATGTATAGTGATTTTTTTCTAAGTGGGACCAATGGAAAGCTCTTGACTAGTTGAGTACGTAGATGTTTGTGGCTCGGAAGGGAGATGAAGTTCTCATGTTATCCTAGGGTGGTATGGTATATGCGATATGTTGTGGAGGATGGAGATTTGCATGTGTAAGGTTACAGTTCAGTTATGAATGGAAAGTCATAAAATTCTTAGGAAGCACGAGCAATTTTAGGTGATTAGAGAAATGAGCTTCAGATGATTAGGGTGAATGATCTTCAGATGATTAGGGAAATGGTATTGCTAACCATAGTGATTTGACAAGGGTATATGTTTCAGAAAAGGCAATGTGATTAAGTTGATAGTACTTCGGTAGTACTGCGATGACTTCTTGTTAGATCGACTGCTGATGCTTGAGTTTACTTGATGGCATAGGGGAATTTTAGAATATCTTTCGTTGAATGATTGAGTACTTGAGGTGTGATATGTATTCGGACTGTGGAATTTGGGGTTAGGTATGGTGATTTATGTGCCATATGGAGTTGGAGACCGGAAGTTCTGATATTCAGGCTATGTTATGGTTGTAAATCGTGTGTATCGGCACTGTTTAGTGACTATCGGGGTTTGAAGACGTGATTGAACCTTTTGTTGCCTGGTATATTAGATCTTGGATGTGATATTGGGTTCAGACGGGTTGTTTCTTTATTGTGTTATTCTGGACTATTGCGATAAGACGACTCTGTTGGCTATGCCAAAAAATGCCACAGATTGAGTGGCGATGTTCGGCGGATTAAGTCCTATTGGGGATTTTTATATTTCGAAGATCCAGCGGACGGCTGGGAAGGAATTGTCTTTCTTATTTTGGTTTCTTGTGATGAGTGTCAGTGCTGAGGCTCCTCATATTGATTTAGTTCCGGTGGTGAGGGACTTTTTGGATGTGATCTTGTGGTCGTGCAAGGTTTTTGATTTCGGTATTAATTTGGTGCCTTGCACCGTATCGTATGACACCGACAGGGTTATAGAGGTGGAAGGAGCAACTTCAGGTTTCCTTGATAAGGAGTTCGTTGGCAGGCCAATATGGGTGAATGTTCTATCTTGAGTCGGCTTGGTTGGCTCCGAATTGCATTGTTGAGGGAGGTATTGATTCGACCTTTGTTGAGCTTATCACTGATATGGGGAGATCTATGAGTTACTTTCTTTGTTGCGAGGTGTTACGATTTGTTGGTTATAGGCACATATGGTGCGGTTCATTCGGGGTATCATAGTGGAATTCAAGCGGAAAGATTAATTGGGCATTGCTCAGTGAATAGATTATCGGTTATGTCCTATCGGGTTGCGTGGTGTATGTTATTTGTTTCACCGCGAGTGTAATGACTTGATCTGGTTCCAGATAACAAATTGTGCGTGGTTTTCACTTTCGAACATAGTGACTTGAGGTGATTCATGTGGAGCAGTGTTTGATGGGATCGCGCATTGCAACGAAGCTATATGGAGATATGACCTTGCAGGTTAGATTTGTGTGTTCTATTTCTATGATGTGAGGCGGGTTCTCAGCCTTGTGTTGTGATGGTACTGGTGAGCTTGAGGTACAGCTCTTTCATTTGAGTCATTTTCATGATTTGAGTATGTTTGGACCGTTGCTTATTGGTGCGCGTATTATACAAGTTGTGGATTAGACCTATATTGATGTGTCATGTCACCAGAGTGATGTGTTGGATTAGAGGGGATCGTTGAGATCATTAATGAATACGAACGGATTCGACTTCAGAATGTTGGAAGGATAATATCGAGGTTCGGCTCGGAAAATTTCTATGGTCCTTTCCAAGGAGAAGTGGCTTCATGAATGGTTGACCTGAGAAATGGTTATGGCTTACCGCGTATTTTAGTTATCATTGGCAGTATATGAAAGTATTGGGATGAGACTTTAGTTGATAAGAGGTTTTCTACCGGTATTCGACTGTTGTGTATCGGAGGTTGCAGGCATGGGTTATTATAGCTGGTTGGGTGCCTATTCAGAGTATAGGTGTGAGGTTTTGATCGTACTGATGGCCTCAGAAGTGAAATTGTGATTCTATGGTTTATAGGCTAGATTGGGTTGTTCAATTTTAGTTACTATGTGTTATCGGACCTATATGAAATAAGGTGACGTGGGAACACCCCCGGGTATATGCATGGTAAAGTTATTCAGCAATTGGTTGGCTTCTAGAACAACTCTGGGCACGTTCGAGGACGAATGTTTGTTTAAGTTGGGGAGGATGTGACGACCCGGTCAGTCGTCTTATGAGTTACCGCTCTATTTCCCCCATTTTTGCTCTTTTATGCTTCGTTATTCGTGTTTCATATGATCAAGTTGATTAGTTTGCGTTCGGAGAGGATTTGGTAAGAAATGAGACACTTAGTCTCTTTTAAGAAGGCTTAATTTGGAAAAGTCAACCGGATGTTGACTTATGTGTTAGAGGGCTCGGATGTGAGTTCCGACGGTTCGGTTAGCTTTAGGAGGTGATTTGTCACTTAGGAGCGTGATCAGAATTGGTTTTGGAGGTCCAAAGTAGAATTAGGCTTGAATTGGCGAAGTTGATATTTTGGCGATTTTCGGTTGGTAGGTGAGATTTTGATTCGAGTGTCAGAATGGAATTTCGAGAGTTGCAGTAGCTTTGCTGTGTTATTTGGGATGTGTATGCAAAATTCCAGGTCATTCGGATGTGGTTGGGTTTTTGATCGAAAGCATATTTCGGAAGTTTTTAGATAACTTAGGCTTGAATTCGATGTAAATTGGTGGATTTAATGTTGTTTGAGGTGTTTTGATGATTGGAACAAGTTTGAATGATGTTATGAGATATGTTGGCATGTTTGGTTGAGGTCCCGAGGGCCTAGGGTGAGTTTCGGATGGTCAACCAGACCATTTTGTGCCTTAAAAGATAGCAGAAATTGCAGGCTTCAGTTGCAGGTATTTTGTTCGTTGCGATCGCATAGGTGCTATTGCGATCGCGTAGAAGATTTTGGAAGGTCGCGTTCGCGTAGAGTTAATAGACCTGAGGTCTTAGTTGGATTTTGTTCATCGCGAACATGGAGGGCTATTCGCGATCACATATAGTAAGTTGGGAAGTGCATTGCGATCGCATGGAATTTTTTGCGTTCATATAAAGTTAATTTGGAGCTGAGATTTTTGTGCTTCGCGATCGCGAAGGTTTTCCTGCGATCGCATAGAAGGAATTGTGCCTGGGCAGAATGTTTTTAAGTTATTTCATCCGCGATTTTGGGGCTCATTTACTCTATGGTTGATCTTTTTGAGAGCTTTTTGAAGGGAATTAAAGAGGGATTCAAGGGCAATCGATTGGAGGTAAGATTTATGAACTTAAAACTCGTTTCTATTGTGAAATTGATAATAGGCGAAAACTGAGTGGTTTAGCCATTATTTATGCTTCCATTTAATTATATTCCAATAACATAATGTATGAAATTGATGAGAAATAGACATTTAATTTGTGATTCATATACTTTGCAGAAAAAGGAGCCTATATCAATGCTTGGAAATTTTATGAAATGATTTAGGAGCAAAAACAACACTTCGGAATTGAGTTCGTATAATTAAGAAACAAGAAATGGTTGAAAAACAACCCAGATGCGCGAAGTAGTTTCTTCGCGTAACACTTCGCGCGAATAAGGAACGGACCAAGTCTCAGATGCGCGAGTAAATGCGCGAAGTAACACTTCGCGCATTACTTCGCGCATTCCAAATCCGGGAAAATACATTATGAAGGGGTAAAATTGAAAACTCACAGATTTCCACTCAAAAATTAATTCATACAATCTTCTATTATGGGGGAGATCAGATTTGAGGGAAATTATTGAAGTAGAGTGGAAAATTACTATTGGTTTCTAGAGAGAAGATTTCTAGAGGAGGAAGCCATTGAAGTCTCTTGGAGCTAAGGAAGGAATTGAAGAATACTACTTTGGAGCAACAATTTAAAGAGTTTATCTAAACTTTCATCTTGTAGTTTGTTTATAGTATGTTTGATATTAATATTGTTGATTTTTGTATGAATATGAGTAGTTAAAAACTCTATTATTCTGGGGTCATGGATGTTAGATGATTATGTTGTTTGAAGCTTAGATTGAAGAACTTGAATTTATTGTTATGGGTTGTTTATTTGATTCTGCTCTTAATTATTTTACTACGTAGCTAACAGTGAAATATTATTTACGAATCTTGAGTTAAACTTAACAAAGGAAATTCTTGGTTGCATATAGAATTAAATAGAACAAGTTTTGAATCCCGGGCATCGGGTGAAGAATTTGCAATTAAGATAGACATATACTTAATTGCCTTGTTTGGTTGAAGAATAGGAGTTGTAAATGCATTCTTGCTAATATTAATACCATAGACATATAGGTATTAAGCTAACTTGAATAGATGCATAAGAACTCGACAGATTCTTATGAGTATTATTAACCCTATAATCAATAACCCAGATAATTCAATAAATCAATCTTAAGCTAAGATAGTATCATGATATCTAGCAAGTCCATGACCCTGGAATATATTTGTCCAAATTATTATCAAAATATTGTGCAATTATTGTAGTAATTTTGTGTTGAATTATTATTTAATTATTAAGTAAATTGTAAAGTAGTTTTATATATATTTTGTGATAATTTAACTTGAATTGATAATTGTTTAAGTCTACATCAGTCGAGAAGTTGATCACAATTCCTCGTGGGAACGATACTTTACTTACTACTATATTACTTGTCGATCGCGTACACTTGCGTGAGTGTTTTGGTCGCAACAAGTTTTTGGCGCCGTTGCAGAGGAATTTTGAAATTAGCTACTTGACTGTTTTAAGATTTTATTAGCTGTTAATAAAAATATAAAAAAAATTTCTATCTATTTGTTTGTGTTGCATAGGTTCTTCTCTTGAATGCGGAGGAGCAGAAGCACAAACAACCTCTTCCCATTTGATCCTGAAATTGAAAGGACAATTCATAGAACAAGGAGGGAGTGGGAAGTTAGAAATATAACAGAAGGAGAGTTGAACATTCAAGTTCAACCACAGCCAACAGTGATGGCAGGTAATCAAGAACGTGCAGTGATAGAAGCAGCAAGGCCAAACCTTGCTAACATGACTCAAGCTATTGTGAAGCCTGAAATCACTGGTCACTTTGAACTTAAACAGTACATGGTGCAGCTGATACAGTCCACAGGGCAATATGTAGGTCTATCTCATGAAGACCCACAGAGGCATATTCAGAATTTTTTGGAAATAACGGATACTTACAACTATCCAAATGTTTCCAAAGATTATGTCAGGCTGACCTTATTTCCCTTTTCATTGTTGGGGGAGGCTAGAGAATGGTTGCAGAAAGAGCCTGCTAATTCAATCCATGATTGGGATGATTTAGCAAAGAAATTCCTAATCAAGTTTTTCCCCACCAAAAAGACAAAGTTTTTGCGGAGTCAGATTCTTGGGTTTCAACAACGGGATGGCGAAACTCTTCGCCAAGCTTGGGAAAGATACAAGAAACTACTTCGAGATTGTCCTCATCATTGTCAAACTGATGAAGTATTGGGCCATAATTTTGTTGATGGACTAGACGAGACTTCCAAAATGAATCTTGATTCAGCTTGTGGAGGTAGTTGCATGGCAAAACCATACAGTGAAATTCAACTTCTGTTGAATAACTTTACTGCTAATGATCATAATTGGCAAGGTGAAGGAGAACCGAGGAGAGCAATGAAACAAAAAGCAGGGTTACTTGAACTGGATGACATTTCCGCTATGAGAGCAGATTTAGCAAAATTGGCAAATCAAATGACAAGAATGACAATGGGACCATCACAACCAATGCAACAGGTCCAACAAATGTCAGTTTGTTGTGAAATGTGTGGTGACAATCATACAAGTGACATGTGCCCCGTGAATCCTGAATCGATATATTATGTCGGCCAACAAAATAGAGGTCCAATGAACCAACAAGCTCAATATGGGAACACTTACAACCCAAATTGGAGAAATCATCCTAATTTCTCTTGGGGTGGAAATCAACAAAATCAAAATCAATTTAGACCCCAAGGAAATTTTAATCAACCTCAAAGGCCGCCACAGCAAGCTGAGGAGAGTACAAATGATTTGTTGAAGAAATTATTGCAAGACAATCAGCAACTCAGAACAGATTTCAGAAATCTTGAAAGGCAAATGGGACAACTGGCTGCAAATCAAAATACCAGGCCAGCAGGTACTCTTCCAGGTGATACAGAAAAAAATCCTCAAGTGAGTGCGATTACGCTTAGAACTGGAAAGGAGTTAGAAGCTGTTCCATCAAAGAAAAAGAATAAGCAAATACCTGAGGGTGAATTAATTCCCAAAGCAACACAAGAGGAAAAGAAAGAAGATGAAATTTCAGCACCTATGAACATTCCAAGACCACCGCCACCATTTCCACAAAGGCTGCAGAAAAAGAATGATGATCGCATGTTCAACAAATTTCTTACTATGTTGAACCAAATTCAATTGAACATTCCATTGGTAGATGCGATTCGTGACATCCCAAAGTATGCTAAATACTTGAAGGATATTGTAGCTAATAAAAGGAGATTGACAGAATTTGAAACAGTTGCACTTACTGAGGAGTGCACTTCAAGAGTTCAAAATAAGCTTCCTCAAAAGCTTAAGGATCCAGGCAGCTTTACTATACCGGTGAGAATTGGGAATGTTGATGTAGGCCATGCACTTTGTGATTTGGGAGCAAGTATCAATTTGATGCCATTGTCCTTGTATAAGCAATTGGATTTGGGAGATCCAAAACCCACCACTGTTATGTTGCAACTTGCAGACAGGTCCATAGCCTACCCGGAGGGAGTGATTGAAGATGTTTTGTTAAAAATTGGGAAATTTATTTTCCCCGCTGATTTTATCATCTTGGATTTTGAAGCTGATGAAAAAGTTCCTATTATCTTGGGAAGACCTCTCTTAGCCACAGGTGATGCAATAATTAAAGTCAGGGAAGGAAAAATGATCATGAGAGTTGACAACGAGGAAGCTGTGTTCAATGTATATAAAGCTATGCAACTTCCTCACCATTATGAAGAATTGTCCATGATCTCTGTCATGGAAATGGATGAGAAACTCATAGCCCCGAGTGTGTTCTTGAAGGATTCCTTAGAGAAGGCAATTGTATTGTTTGATAGCTTGGAGATTGATGACGAGGTTGAAGAAATTAAGCATATTCTGAATGTATCTTGTGAATATTTGAAAGGATTAATCCCTTTTGAACCTTTGAACAGGCCAGATGGCCCACCTCCTAAGCCATCAATTGAAGAAGCTCCAAAACTGGAATTAAAACCTTTACCTTCTCACCTTCTTTATGCTTATTTGGGTAGTTATGATACATTACCTGTTATTATTTCTTCTGATTTATCTAAATTGCAGGAGGAAAAATTGTTGAGAGTATTGAGAGAGCATAAGAAAGCAATTGGGTGGACAATGGCCGACATCAAAGGTATTAGTCCTGCTTTCTGCATGCATAAAATCCTCATGGAAGAAGGACACAAGCCAAGCATAGAACAACAACGCCGCCTAAATCCCAACATGAAAGAGGTGGTAAGAAAAGAGGTGATTAAATGGCTTGATGCAGGTATTGTATTCCCTATCTCTGACAGTAAGTGGGTAAGTCCAGTGCAATGTGTCCCTAAGAAAGGGGGGATGACTGTGGTAGTAAATGAGAATAATGATTTAATCCCAACAAGAATTGTCACAGGGTGGAGAATTTGCATTGACTATAGAAAATTGAATAATGCCACCAGGAAGGACCACTTTCCTCTCCCATTTATGGACCAAATGCTTGATAGATTGGCTGGCCAGGAGTACTACTGCTTCTTGGATGGTTACTCTGGGTATAATCAAATTACTATAGCCCCAGAGGATCAAGAAAAGACCACTTTTACGTGTCCTTATGGCACGTATGCATTCAAGAGAATGCCATTTGGTCTTTGCAATGCACCTGCGACTTTTCAAAGGTGCATGATGGCCATTTTTACTGATATGGTCGAGAGGTTTGTAGAAGTATTCATGGATGATTTTTCTATTTTCGGATGTTCTTTTGATAACTGTTTAATGAACCTTGATAAAGTACTAGCTAGGTGTGAAGAGACTAACTTGGTACTCAACTGGGAAAAGTGCCATTTCATGGCAAGAGAAGGTATCGTCCTAGGACATAAAGTGTCCAAGAATGGATTGCAGGTCGATAAAGCAAAGGTGGAAGCAATTGAAAAATTGCCCCCACCAATATCTGTCAAAGGAATTCGCAGTTTCTTAGGGCATGCAGGATTTTATCGACGGTTTATTAAAGATTTTTCAAAAATTTCTTCTCCTTTGTGCAGGTTGCTAGAGAAGGATGCAGTGTTCAAATTTGATGATGCCTGTCTGAAGGCATTTGGGGAGATGAAAGGAAAGCTTGTGACTGCACCTATTATCATAGCTCCTGATTGGAAGCAGCCATTTGAATTGATGTGCGATGCTAGTGATTTGGCTGTTGGGGCTGTTTTGGGACAGAGGAGGAATAAGATATTTCATACAATCTACTATGCAAGCAAGACCTTAAATCCAGCTCAATTGAACTATATTGTCACTGAAAAGGAGTTGCTTGCAGTAGTGTGGGCATTTGACAAATTCAGGTCATATCTTGTGGGAACCAAAGTCATCGTCTACACGGATCACTCCGCCATCAGGTACTTATTCAATAAAAAGGATGCCAAACCCAGATTGATCAGGTGGGTTTTATTGCTGCAAGAGTTTGATTTAGAGATCCGAGACAGAAAAGGAACAAAAAATCAAGTGGCTGATCACTTGTCCAGATTAGAAAATCAGAATCATGTGGCTGAAGGGGGTGAAATCAAGGAAACATTCCCAGATGAACATCTGTTGGCAGTCAACACAAGCATTTCCCCGTGGTATGCAGATTATGTGAATTTCATTG
>MU758787.1:251369-268834 GCA_026770625.1 Nicotiana glauca
AGTTAAGTAAAAATTGACTTACAAATGATTTAGGGAAGAAAGTTTTCTTGGAAAATCGCCTATGGAGTGTTTGAGTTGAAAGAATGAACAAATGAGGTGAAAATTCGTCTAAGTATGAAAAATGCAGGTCTCTGATATGGGAATTGCGAAATTGGGTTCGCAATTGCGAACCCAGCAGGCTTGGGAATTGCGAAGGAATTGTTCGCATTTGTGAACTCCCCCATTTTCCCCAGGTCTCGCATTTGCGACCTCAGGCGTCGCTTTGCCGGACGGGAACACTTCGCATTTCCGAAGGAAAAACTCGCAATTGCGAGGTTGTCAGACCCGGGCCATCTTCGCTTTCGCGATGGGCCTTTCGCATGCAGGTCTGAAGTGCATCAGCTGGTTTTCCAAAGGTTCAAATGCACTTGCGGCCTATCCAAAACTCTCCCGAGCCCTCGGGGCTCCAAACCAAACATACACACAACCTCAAAAAAATCTACGGACTTACTCGAGCGATCAAATGGCCAAAATAACATCATTTATATCAAATTAAGCCTCAAAATCGAAAATTCCTTCCGAAATTTTCATAGAACATAAATTTTCCATTTCAAGTCCGAAACACGTCAAATGACGTCTGTTTTCAACCAAACTTTACAGAAAGCACTTAAACAATATATAAGACTTGTACCGGGCATCAGAACCAAAATACGAGCCTGATACCATCACTTTTTGATCAAATTTCATTTTCATTTTCCTTAAACATTTTCAGAAAACAATTTCATGGAAAAACTCATTCCTCGGGCCTGGGACCTCGGAATTCGATTCCGGGCATACGCCCAAGTCCCATATTTTTTTACGAACCCTCCCGGACCATCAAATCATGGGTTCGGGTCCGTTTACCAAAAATATTGACCGAAGTCAACTTTAATCATATTAATATAAAAATTCCTCATTTTCACACAGAATTCACATATTTCAACATAAAATCTTTCCGGCTATGCGCCCGGACTGTGCACGCAAAATCGAGGCAAGTAAAAATGAGGTTTTCAAGGCCTCAGAAGCACGAAACGAATGAGGAAACAAGTGATGACCCTTTGTGTCATCACAAGAGGCTATATGGTTAGGAAAACACTTCACATCTATTCTTTCCGGTCGTGCGATTTTGATCTCTCAATACAAAATTGAAACCTCTACTCTTGCCCTTTCACGAATGGCAAGGTCATGTACCATTTATTCAGCCGAGAAGTAGCACAGACCGGTGATAGGTCAGTTACGTCTTTAGAGGCTTTGTGGAGGTTGGATAAGTTTCACCAAGCTCTTTACTATTACTTTCAGCGGTACATCTTCTGAGGAACCCCAAGATTATCTAGGTAGCTATCATGAGATTCTCAGGAACATGGGGATCATGGAGAACCATGGGGTCGAATTTTGCACTAAGACCTGTTGGAGGGATTATTGATTGGCTATACCAGTTAGGTCATCAGATTTGACTTGAGAATGGTTCACGCAGCTATTTCTGGAGGAGTTTCTCCACATCACTCAGAGAGAGGTCTATCGAAGACAGTTTGAGCATCCCCAGCATGGTTCTATGGTTGTTACTTAGTACGAGATCAGATTCATCGACTTGGCCATCATGCTCTTATCATACTTTCCACTGTGAGAGAGAGTGAGGAGGTTCATTAAGGGACTCGTCCAGCCTGCTCAGTTAGCTGGAGGTAGAGGTATTAGAGGTGGAGGTAAAGTTATTCATTGAGTGATCCTGTTTATATGTCTACATCGGTGGGTGATTTTGTTGTGGTAGATTGTGTCCATCATTCGTGTATAGTTCTGATTGGGGGTCTTGAGACTCGTGTAGATTTTCTTCTTCTGGACATGGTGATTTCGATGTCATATTAGGGATGAACTGGTTATCACCTTACCATGCTATCTTGGGCTGCTATGCCAAGACTATGACCTTATCCTTACCAGGTTTGCCTCATTTAGAGTGGAGAGGGACTCTTGATCAATCTACCCATAGTGTTATCTCTTATGTGAAGGCTCAGCATATGATCGAGAAGGGGTGTTTGGCATATTTGGTATATGTTCGTGATTCCAGTGCTGGGGTTCCATCTATTGATTCTGTGCCCGATGTTTGTGAGTTTCCCGAGGAATTCCCTTAAGACTTGCCGAGTATGCCACACGATAGGGATAATGACTTTTGCATTGATTTGGCTTCGGGCACTCAGCCCATTTCTATTCCGCCGTATCGTATGGTCCCGCCTGGGTTGAAAGAGTTAAAGGAGCAGTTGCAAGACTTGCTTGAGAAGGGTTTCATTAGACCCAGTGTTTCGCCTTGGGGTGCGCCGGTGTTGTTTGTTAAAAAGAAGGATGGGTCAATGAGAATGTGTATTGGTTACCGGAAACTGAACAAGGTTACAATCAAGAATAAGTATCCGCTGTCGAGGATTGATGATTTGTTCAATCAGCTTCAGGGTGCCAAGGTTTTTTCAAATATTGATTTGAGATCTGGCTACCATCAGTTGAGGATTAGGGCATCCAATGTCCCTAGATAGATTTTCGCACTTGGTACAGGCATTATGAGTTCTTGGTGATGTCATTTGGGTTGACAAATGCCCCAACAAATTTTAAGGATTTGATGAACCGAGTGTTCAGGCCTTATTTGGATTCATTCGTGATATTCTTCATTAATGATATATTGATATATTCCCGCAGCTAGGAGGAGCACGAACAACACCTTAGGGTGGTTCTTCAGACTCTGCGGGATAGTCAGTTGTATTCTAAGTTCTTGAAGTATGAGTTCTGGTTGAGCTTAATTGCATTTATGGGTCATATTGTATCAACATAGGGTATTCAGGTTGATCCAAAGAAGATTGATGTAGTAAAAAGCTGTCCTAGACCAGCATCAGCTATAGAGATTCATAGTTTCTTGGGATTGGCAGGCTACTATCGTCGGTTCGTGGAGGGTTTCTCATCTATTGCAGCCCCGATGACCAAGTTGACCTAGAAGGGTGCCGAGTTTAGATGGTTGGACAAGTGTGAGGCGAGCTTTCGAAAGATCTAGACAGCTCTGACTATGGCACCAGTGTTGGTTTTTCCCAGAGGTTTAGGGCCTTATACAATTTATTGTGATGCTTTTCGTATTGGACTTGGTACAGTGTTGATGCAAGATGGCAAGGTCATTTCCTATGCTTCACGGTAGTTGAAGATTCATGAGAAGAACTATCTGGTTCATGATTTGGAGCAACCATTGTTCACGCATTGAAGATTTGGAGGTACTATCTGTATGGCGTGGCTTGTGAGGTGTTAACGGATCACAAGAGTCTTCAGTATTTGTTCAAGCAAAAGGAGTTAAGTTTGAGGCAGAGGAGATGGTTAGAGTAGTTGAAAGACTATGATATCACCATCTTATATCATCTGGGAAAAGGTCAATGTGGTGGCCGATGCTTTGATTAGGAAGTCATTCAGTATGGGCAGTCTCGCTTATATTTCGGTTGGTGAAAACCGCTTGCTTTGGATGTTCAGGCTTTGGCCAATCAGTTCGTGAGGTTGGATGTTTTTGAGCCCAATCGTGTGTTAGCTTGCACGTTCGCTCGTTCTTCTTTATTGGAGCGTATCCGTGATTGACAGTATGATGATCCCCATTTGTGTGTCCTTAGAGATACGGTGCAGCATGGAGGTGCCAAACAGGTTACCTTAGGTGATGAAGGAGTCTTGAGACTTCAGTGTCGAGCTTATATGCCTAATGTGGATGGACTTTGAGAGTTGATTTTAGAGGAGGCCCATAGCTCCCGGTACTCTATTCATCCGGGAGCCGTGAAGATGTATCAAGATTTGCGGCAATATTATTGGTGGCAGAGAATGAAGAAGGATATCGTTGCATATGTGGCTCGGAATTTGAATTGTCAGTAAGTTAAGTACGAGCATTAGAGGCCCGGTAGTTCATTTCAGAGGATTGAGATTCCCGAGTGGAAGTGGGAGCGGATCACCATGAATTTTGTTGTTGGACTCCCGCAGACTCGGAAGAAGTTCGACACTGTATGGGTCATTGTTGATAGGCTGACCAAGTCATCACATTTCATTCCTATGGCAGTCTCCTATTCTTCTGAAAGGTTAGCTGAGATCTATATCCGGGAGATTGTTCGCCTTCGTGGTGTACCCGTGTCTATCATTTCGGACCAAGGTACGCAGTTTACCTCGCACTTCTGGAGAGCAGTTCAGCGAAAGTTGGCCATGAAGGTTGAGTTGAGCACATCATTTGATCCTCAGACGGACGGGCAGTCCGAGCGGACTATTCAGATCTTGTAAGATATGCTCAGAGCTTGTGTCATTAACTTTGGAGGCTCGTGGGATCAGTTTTTGCCTTTAGCGGAGCTTGCCTACAACAACATCTACCAGTCGAGTATCTAGATGGCTCCTTATGAGGCTTTTTGTGGTAGGCGGTGTAGGTCTCCGGTTGGATGGTTTGAGCCGGGAGAGGCTCGGTTGTTGGGTACGGATATGGTTAAGGATGCCTTGGACAAGATCAAGATCATTCAAGATAGACTTCGTACAGCTCAGTCCATGCAAAAACGTTATGCCGACCACAAGGTTCGGGATTTGGTTTTCATGGTCGGTGAGCGGGTATTGCTTCGAGTGTCGCCTATGAAGGGCATGATGAGATTTGGGAAGAAGGGAAAGCTTAGCCCTAGGTTCATTGGTACGTTTGAGATTCTTGATCGAGTAGGAGAGGTGGCTTATAGACTTGCATTGCCGACGAGCGTATCACGACGATCCATCCCACATGTTAGATTTCAGCACTGTCCAGTTGGACAAGGACTTGTCTTATGAGGAGGAGCCAGTGGCTATTCTAGACTGGCAGGTTCGTCAGTTGAGGTCGAAAAGTTTTTCTTCTGTTCGTATTTAGTGGAGAGGTCAGCCTGCTGAGGCATCGACCTGGGCATCCGAGTCCGATATGCGGAGCCGTTATCCCTATCTTTTCCCTGACTTAAGTACTTCCTTTTTATGTCCATTCGACGACGAACGATTGTTTAAGAGGTGGAAAATACCCAAAAGGTCATCACCTGCTTTTAAATTGAATTCTGTATTCTGAGGCCTTAAAAACCTCTTTTAGCCTTAACTCGATTTGCGTGCGTAATCCTGTCACATCACCGGAAAGCTTAAATGAGAAAATCTATAAAAAATGATAAATTTTGACTATAAAATGAATTAATTTGACTTCGGTCAATGTTCTGGGTAAACGGACTCGGACACATGATATGATGATCTCGGAGGGTCCATAGAAAAATACGGGACTTGGGCGTATGCCCGAAATTAAATTCCGAGGTCCCAAGCCCATGAAATGAATTTTTATAGAAAATTGTTTTTTGAAATTTGTTTAAATGATTCGAAAATGAATTTTGATGAGAACACGTTGGTATCGGGCCTGTATTTTATATGATTTAAGACGATTCTGTGAAATTTGGTGAGAAACAGATGTCATTTGACGTGATTCGGACTTTAAATGGAAAATTTGATGTTTTAAGTAGTTTGAAAGAATTCATGGATTTTGAGGTTTAATTCGATATTTATGATGTTATTTTGGCGATTTGATCGAGCGAATAAGTTCGTAGGATGTTTTTGAGTTAGTACGTATGTTTGGTTTTGAGCCCCGAAGACTCGGGTGTGTTTCAGATGTGTTTCGGGAAGTTTTTGGATCTCAAAAAGTTGCAGGTTTTTGGCTGTTCAGTGCCCAGGGATTTTACCCTTCGCGTTCGCGTGGTCCCACTTGCGAACGCATAATGCAAACATACCAGGTGCCCAGTTTCTTCTTCGAATGTGAAGGTTGATACGCGAACGAGAAGCTGAGGGGGAGACCCTTCGCGAACGCGTCCCTCCACTTGCGAATGCGTAAGGTCCTGGGAAGGGGGTGGGGCATTTTACCTGCGCGAACGCAACCCGTTGGACGTGAACACGAGGCTTGAGGAGTTTCTTCTCTGCGAATGCGAAGTCTTATCAAGCCTAACCCATCGCGAATGCGAGGGGCCTGTCGCAAACGCAATGAACAATTTTGCCCAGTTATTTTAAGTTTAAAAAACAATAGCATTACGGGATTTTCACAAAAACACATAACTTTTTCATCTAAACACCAAATTGGGCGATTTTTGAAAGAGGATTTCACCACCAATTCATAGGTATGTAATCTTGGACTTATTTTCTTCAATTTCCATTAACACCCATAAGATTTCTAGGTTAAATCATGTGATTAAGGGTAGAGAATTAGGGATTTGGGTAGAGTTAGGGATTTTTGATTAATTGTGATTTAGACCTCGTTTTGGGGTCAAATTCTGGAACAAATTATATATTTGGGCTCGTGGGTGAATGTTTGATTTGATTTTGGTCCGAACCTCGTATTTTGACCAAGCGGGCCCGGGGGCAATTTTTGAATTTTTGGGAAGAATGATTAAAAAGCTAAAATTAAGCATTGAAATAGGATTGTTTAGCATTTATTGATGTTATTAAGTCGATTATGTATATATGCAATTGATTTGGAGCCGGATTCGAAAGGAAAGGCGGTATTTGAGGATTGAGTTGGCCGTGGAAGTTCGAGGTAAGTGTTTGGTCTAACCTTAGCTTGAGGGATTAGGAGTTGTGTCCTATTTGCTATTTGTTTCTTGTTGAGTACAACGTATATGCATGGTGACGAGTATCTATACGTTGGTGTCAAGCATGACCGTGAGTCTTATATTGTGATTTTCATGATTTCGTTGTATTATTCATGCCTTGGTGATGATTTATATTTGTTGTGCAAAGTTGTCGAAAGAATTGTGACTTATGAACATTGAAGAGCGTTGGCTCCAGTTATATAACAAATTGTGAAAGTATAAGTGATATTTGAAACTATAGAGCATTGGCTCGAATTGTGAAGTGAATTGTGAAGTAAAAGTGAGAAAGAGAAGAGATTCATTATGTTGCCCCCTTGCCAGGCTATTGTTGAGTTGTGGTTCCCTTGCATTGTGTTCTTAATTGATATTATAGATGCTTAGGTTGATAATTCTTGGTGTTGGGTATGGATTATGGTTATAGCTGAGGTAGTTAGGTGTCGGAACAAGTTTGGTTATAGTTGAGGTAGTTAGGTGTTGTAACAAGTTTGGTTGTAGCTGAAGTAGTTAGCTGTGGTAACGAGTTTGGTTATAACTTAGGTAGTTGGATGTTGTAACAAGTTTGGTTATAGCTATTTCTCCCTTGCCGGGACGTGATTACTTATGCTGTCGAATCCCTTGCCAGGATAGTGTAGACCTTATTGATCCTTTGTCGGGACTCTTATTATGATTGTTGTTAATATTATATGTGGATTAGGTTGCACACCGCAATAATATTATATGTGGATCGGGTTGCACGCCGCAATAATATTATATGTGGATCGGGTTGCACGCCGCAATAATGATATATGTGGAACGAGTTGCATACTGCAATAATGATAAATGATATGGATCGGGTTGCACGCCGCAACAATGTTCATATATATATTGGAATCGGGTTGAACGCCGCAACAATATTATATATGGATCGGGTTGCACGCCGCAACAATGATATATGTGGATCGAGTTGTATACCGCAATAATGATAAATGATATGGATCGGGTTGCACGCCGCAACAATATTCATATATATATTGGAATCGGGTTGCACGCCGCAACAATGATAAATTATATGGATCGGGTTGAACGTCACAACAATGTTATTATATATTGGGATCGGGTTGCGCGCCGCAACAATTATTGATACAAGTGTGTTTATTTTGGATATTAGTTTCTTTTGTTCACTGTGAATTCTATGATGCCCTTAAACTGTTACTATAGATGTACTGTTAATACTGGTATACCTCCGCAACATGTTTCCCTCTCCCATCTTACTTGCTTATTCCTGTTTTACTTTCCGATGTATATTATATAATTGCACAGGTTTATTTGATAGTCTGGTCCTAGCCTCATCACTACTTTGCCGAGGCTAGACACTTACCAGCACATGGGGTCGGTTGTGCTGATACTACACTCTGCACTCTTTTATGCAAACCCCAGTGTTGTGGACTTCGGACCGTAGTGAGATTGCTGATTCTTGATCATCAGGCGACTTGAGGTAGTCCTATAGGCGTCCGCAGGCCCTGGCGTCTCCTTCCATCTGCTATTCCTATTTCTTTCATGCATTCCTAGAGACAGTGTTGTGGTTATTTATTTTCTCAGACCTTTATTTGTAGTGCTCTTAGACCGTCTGTGAAATTGTGACACCAGTTCTGGGTAGTTGAAATTCAAATAGTTGTATTAGATATTCATGTTCAGGTAGCTTATTATTTTTCTTCCGCTTATGTTAAATTCCACTATTTAAATTATATTACTTCAAAATTGTTAAGGAATATAAAATGGGTAAAAAAGTAAATTATGCGATTAATTGGTTTTCCTAGCTCATATTAGTAGGTGCCATCACGACTCCCAGGGATAGGAAATATGGGTCGTGACAACCGCTCTCGCCACTCTATAGTGGTGTAGGGTTGGAACCGATCAATACTTAGGGTGACCCTTGGGATTTGTGATCAACTAAATAAGGACTTGAGTAGCTGTAGGGTCAGGATCATAATTATGTTGTATTTCCTGCATCTATGTAGGCTCAACAGTAGTCATAGCATTTACTGAGGACTCTTCCTCTACTCTTCTAGATAAGGCATCAACCACTCTTTTATCAGTCCCCTTTTTACATTGAACCTCATAATCTAACCCCAGTAATTTTTTAACCCATTCTATTGCAAGGCAACAGTAATCTTTTACTCTAGTAGATATTTTAAGCTTTGATGATCAGTTCTTAAAACAAAATGTCCCCCTTATAAGTAGTGTCTCCACTTCTCTACTGCTTCCAATACTGCCATGTACTCATTTTCATAAGTAGACAATCCCCAATGTTTAGGAGCTAATGTTTTGATGAAGAATGCTAATGGTTTCCCCTCTTGCATAATAACTGCTCCGATTCCCTTTGCATAAGCTTCGGTTTAAAAAATGAATGGATTATTGAAATTAGCCAAAGCTAGTACATGAGTAGTAGTCATGACCTTTTTGAGTGAGTGAAAGGCTTCTTCAGCTTCTGCATTCCAATGGAAAGAATTCTTCCTCAGCAAACTAGTCAAGGGTTTGCTATAGGATTGTAATACCCAGTCAGGCCTAGGAATCTCTCAAAGCCTTCAAAGTCTTTGGTGTGGGCCAATTCACCATAGCCTTAATTTTAGCCGGATCTGTGGCCACTCCTTCTCCAGTGATGATGTGGCCCAAATACTCCACTTTCTCCTAACCAAAGAAACACTTAGACCTTTTAGCAAACAATCTCTCCTTCCTTAATACTTCCAGCACTTGCTTAAGATGTTCAACATGCTCAGTGATGTTGCAACAGTATACTAGTATATCATCAAAGAACACCATGACAAACTTACTTAGAAATTCTCTGAACACATGATTCATAAGGCTCTGAGAAGTATCTAGGGCATTAGTTAAGCCAAAAGGCATAACCTTGAACTCATAGTGTCCTTGGTGAGTTCTAAAAGCTATTTTAGGAATATCCCTTTTATGCATCCTTATTTGGTGATATCCAACTCTTAGGTCTATATTGGAAAACACATGTGAACCACTTAGCTCATCCATGACATCATACACACTTAAGAGAAAAATGCACGCAAGACAAGTTTTCATGCTAGGCAATTCAGAATTAAGAATCTTAAGCCCTATAGACATAATTTCTATGTGACAAGGCATCAAAGGATACAAACAATTTCAGAGGCCAATCACTGTTTATCTCTAAGTGATTATACAATTTGCATGCTAATTTGAGATTTGAGATTTCCAGTATTTTATCCTACAGAAGTTGCATTCAAATGATTTATGCCCTAAGTGACAATGGACAATTATTAAGGCGAACAATGATATCCTATAGATAGTATATATAACGATTAAGACTTGGAACCTATTTATTATTTATGCTTAACCCTATAGACGTGCTTTCAAGATGAATAGGATGATACAATAGCAAATGAAGTGATCAAAATCCTATAGGTATGATTTCTAGTAATTAGTGAGATACCATAGTAAATGGAATGATCAAAATCCTATAGGCAATGGTTTCTAGTGATCAGTGGGATATAGTAGCAAATGAAGTGATCAAAGTCCTATAAGCATGATTTCTAGTGAATTGAAAGAAAGTTCACTGACATTTAATCCTGTAGGCAGGTTTTCTAGTAACACGTAGCAGTACGGATAATTGCAACATTGCTAGTAGACAGTGTGGGTGTATCTGCTTCTCTAATGACATGATTTCTACAGTGCACATATATATCAAATGGCACATATAGCAAGTGAATCAATGAGTCCTATAGGCATATTATCTACCCCTTTTCATGCAAACATTAAGAATACACCTATTACCTATTTTTACTAACACCCAATTGATATTATGAAGTTATTACATGCCCAATAATGAATAAGATTACAAGTATTCTATAAACAATGATAATAGACCCACATCAGGTCTAAAAGAAATCCCCAACACTGTCTGGGCATTCAGCAATTCTCATGCAGCATACCCAGACTTCCAACAAGGAAACGCAACCCAGAATACAAAGAAGATCTCAAAAAAAAATTACATAACCATATTTCCAAGCATTGAATCACTTAAGACAACCAACATATATATATTCAACAGATAATAGAAGGAAAGGGTTGAGTAGGATAGTTCAGGTTTCGGGGAGTGACTAAAGACCCAGATCCTAGTATGTCAGAGTTCACAAGGGTCTCAAGTGGACCCCTAGCAATTCTCACACTAGCGAGGTCAGTAGTATGGCCTTAGTATCCTTGGCTTTCAGGCGGCTACGAATGAAAAGTTCAAAACATCTTAAGTAACAAATAAGGGAGAGTGGACGATGATTGAGGGACAGAAGTTGGGGGATACACTTATAACCTAAAGTAGACATACCCAAGTTGAGAATAGAGAGAATCTAATCAAGCAGGTCACAAGACTTAGAAGCAGGTTCAACAGGATTTCAACACTTAGCAAAGTAGCACATAACAATCACATATTGAAAGAGTTAGGGGAGAAACAAGTTCGCAAGATTTGATAGAAGTTATCATGCACAAATACACAATACTAAACAAGTTGAAACATAAGATGTCCTAATTATGCTAAGTGTATATCCTAGTGTCATAAGACAAACATGTTAACTCTCATCAAAGAGCATGACTACATTGACATGATAGGGAGCACACGTTATGACAAGCCAAGTAATCAATAAAGGAACATGGAATCAGGTGAGCCAAAGACATACTGAGGGACATAGTAGCATAGAAGCAGGATCATAGTTGATAGAAAAAGATCTTAACAACAGATTAAAACACATTATACATGCAAGACAAACATTGTAGAGATTCAGAGTAGTGTGAAATAGTAAGCTCATGCCAAATAGAACACGTTGGTATTCTAGCATTGACACAATAGACTAATTAACTAAAGAAGGTCTAAGTTAAGCCAAGGATTCATCCCAATATCGTAAAACAAAATGGTTCCAACAGGGTAGGGAAAACAAGTTGAAGTAACTATTAAGATATCAGTCAATCACTAATGGGGTGTGGGATCAACTAAGCATGCTGAGTGATAAAATATCAGATAAATATGTCATAGTTAATGAAGGAAGTTCTAACACGGGTCATTACAAATGTGAAGCATTCATTACAAAGATTCATGACAAAGTAAGTAAGCATATTTATGATCATTCATGCACCAATAGACTAGTTAAACGAGATTAAGAGGGTCAAATTATCCAAGTTAGACCCAGACAATCTCAGAACTAGCAGCCTTAGGATAAGGTAAATACTAAAGAGACTAAAACAAATGCAAAGTTAACAAAGTCATGCATAAAAGTAACCTAGAAACACGTTAAGCCATAGATTTCAGAGGTGAGAACATATACAAATCAAAAGGCATATAAGGATGAAATTACAAAAGTCAAGTGGCTTACCAGTTAAACGGTCAACAATAAAGAATAAAAGATCCAAAAGAACCCAAAACCCCAATGCGTCAAGGATCTCAAGAGCTTCAAAAGAACCCCGAGCAATGCTCGCACCAATAGAAAGTTCGAACAATAGACTCTTAATGGCGTTGGCTTTCAGCCGGCCAAAACAAAGTGCAGAATAAGATAATAAAGGAATAATAGAAAAAAACTTCAAATTTTAGTGAGATTATATCGATTAAAGTCTCCTCTCAAAGGGGAATAGAGAAGAGTTTATATAGTGACGGAAATCGAACACGTAAACAAGGCAAAACCGTATATTCAAACATAAATAAGAAAGTATTAACATACAAAATCAATAAAAATTGGATTAGGAAAAAAATAGGTAAACTCTAGTTGACAAAAATCGAAGATTGGCCGGAAATCTTAGCTAATCAGACCCATATAGCCATGGTCATGATATATATGGACTAAATACTGTCGAGATTCAAATGATTAAAGTGGAATGGGTGGATTATGAGAGATAGTACTTGTCATGTTTAGGAGAGTACTAGGTGATACCATGGAGAAACACCCAGTAACGGGGAACACTAGTATGGTAAGTAAATAATGGGATAATCCCATTGTTGACGGGATTAGGAAAAAATTTGGAGAGGGTGGCGATTAGGATTTTTGGTGAGGAGAGGAGCGTTTGAGGGTGGTTGGGTAGAGACATTGGGTGTTTAGGGTTATAGGTTGGATTATTAGAGAAGGGGTTAGTTTATTAGGGGCCGTTGATAATTTGAGATCAACGGCCTAGATAGAAAGGGGGAGTTGGGCGGGTGGTTTAAATGGGTACCGACCGGGTTAGATTAGAGTTTTTTGGCTTGAGCTATGGAAAATGGGCCAGAGATTTGGGCATGTCTGGTCCGAAATTGATACCAATTTTGGGCCATATTTAAAAAAATAGAAATAAAGGGAACAATAATTTAATAAATCAATTAAATAAAATTAAAAATGTAATTAATAAAAATTAATATTTTAAAATAATAGTAGAAGATTATAAAAATGTAAGATATGATTTTGCCCTGAATAAAATGACAAATGCAATACAATTATAAAATATGGGCTATTATTGCAAGATCGTGCAAATAGCCTAAATAATAATTTAATTATAAAAAAATAGAGCAAATATTATGGATGCAAAAATAATGATTCTAGATAATTGAGTCATCACAAAAAATAATTTGAAAGAATAATTAATAGATATTCAAGCAATTTAAATGCAAAAATATCTAAGCCTTAAAATTATGAACAAATTATAGAAAAGCCTTGCATAAATCTTGTAAATTAAATAATGATGCAAAAATGATGTTTTGAAAGTATATATACTTATTTGAAAAATATGAGGGTAAAATTGGGTATCAACAAAACTTATCATTCACAGTCATGTTGTTAGGTTCCCTGTAATCTATACAAAACCTCCAACTTCCATCCTTCTTCTTTACTAATAAAACAGGGAAGGAAAAAGGGGAATGACTTGGCTATATAATTCCATTATTCAACATATCTGAGACTTACTTCTTTATCTCTTTTTTTTTTGAAAAAATTGTACCTGTAAGGCTTGATGCTTATTGGTGTTGCTGCAGGTTTCAATGGTATATAATGATCATGTAGTCTTCTGGGAAGAAATGTAGTGGGTTATGCAAAGACATCTTCATAATGTTGTAGCAATTTGGTAATAGCTACATATATTTCTTATTTTGTTGTCTTCAATTCAATGGCTGAAATAGCAAACAGGTGAGCCCAAAGTGCCAGCCTTTTCTTAAGTAGATGTTTAACATTTCTAGTTGTCATGCTCTTAAATTGAGCTTGGTTGTAAATGCCCTTAAGTTTCACCCCCTCCCCTTTGTGAGTCACCTCCACTTTGTAGGCTATAAAGTCTAATAATACAAGATTGTGACATTTTATCTAATCACCTCCTAAGATCATATCACTACCACCTAGCCTTAGAAGTCTGGCTGAATCTTTAAAATCTACCCTTTGTATCTTCCACTTGAGTCTTGGGAAGATGTGTAGACTCATAACTTAGTTTCTATTGGCTACAATGACTCTTATAGGATTGACCTCCCTTATCACACAACCCATTTGTTTAGCTGTCTCAAGGTCCAGGAAGTTGTGAGTGCTCACAGAGTCTAACAAATTAGTCATTATATGCTTCTTAGATTCTCCTTTTAGGGTGATGGTATTAGGCACTTCATCCCCACACATGGCATTGAGGCTGACGGCCTCGTCCATTTCCGCCATAACTTCATTATTCCCTACCTCCACTGGCCCTTCATACTCTTCCCCTTGCTCTAGGGTAGCAATCATTGTATTAATCTGTTTGTATTTACATTAATGGTCTGGATGGTATTTCTCTCCACATTTGTAACAAAGTCGTTGAGCTTTTCTAGACTCAAACAACTTGTTTGCTGTGAGCTTGAAGTGTTGCCTCCTGTTACCCTGTTGGCTATACCATTGTAATTTGTCTATTGGACTGCCCCTGGTGAACTTGACCTTGTAACCAAAAAACCTCCCCTTATTATTCCAAGATTCTATCACCTTTTCCTAGTGTCTAACTTTTTCTACAGCCTGACTTAATGTAAATGGGTTTAACATTTTAACTATGTGCCTTATATCCTCCTTAAGTCCTTCCATAAAGAACTCTAGAAAAGAATCTTCAGGAATGGTAGGGTTCCTGATGAGGACCCATGCCTTCAGATCTTCAAATTTCTCAAGGTAATCATTGACTGCTCCCTTTTGTTCTATCTTTTTAAATTCTACTATCAAATTGAATTTTTTAATATTGGCATCTTGAAATGTTCTTCACAGTTCTTCACAGAATACTTTCCAACTAACACTGCCTTTACTCATTTGATAGGAAATATACCAAGCTTCAACCTTACCAGACAAATGGAGTACTGCCTCTTCAAGCTTCTGATCTAGATTAGTGATATGGTTGTAATGGAAGTTCCTCTCACACTTCCTAAGCCAAGAACAGGGATTTGCTGCTCCAGTTCCTTCAAAGTAAGGAAGTTCCACCCTCGAGTTACAGTAATCCTGGTGATGTCTCTCAATTTCCCCAAATTAAACAGACTGGTTCAACCACGATATACTCCCAAATCCTTCAAGAGCTTGATCTTCCATTGAAGCACTTCATAAGATACCTTCTTGATTGGGAATCAATTTCTCCGTCATGAAATCAATTTTTCTAGCTAGGTCATCGATCTTCGCATTAGTAGATTCTGATTTTTTACTTGTTTATGAGATATGGGTTTGTAACTGCGATTCTAGCTTCTTAACATTTTCCTCCATTATTTTAGATCATATTTCTATAATTGTCATTATATATGGGCCAGGATGGGATCTGATACCAAATGTAATACTCTTAAGTAACTGAGAATCAAATATGAGAAGAATGAGAAATTTTATTGAATGCTTGAATTCAATTACAACTACTACACTATTACGATTGAAACTGAAATTATAGAAATGGAAATGAGCTCTCGATTTTGTAGTATCCTGTAATGGAAATGAAGTGGAATTAGTTTCGGTAGGAATTAAGATTGAAGGGAGAAAACAAAGAAGAATAGAATGATTGAGAATTGGTTAGAGAAGAAAATTATCCTGACTAACTTGGGCCAATTCTGTTATATTGAAGCTAATGAACTAATCTGGGCCGTCCTCCAATAACCACTCACATGGGCTTCATCTCCACCATTGACCTTCTTAATCAGCCCAACTTATTAGTGCCCAAGACACGTGCGGTCTCTATTGCACGTGATACCTGAACCCTAATATACCCAATTCCCTTTTATTTACTAAGTCCCTTCTCTGACCATCGGAGACATAACAGAAATGACATTAGGTTGCCATTCTAGAGAGCTGTTATTTAGTTTTTCAGTTTAATATCTTTAAGGACACAGAGTCATGAAGTTAATATTTTTAGTTTAATTTTCAGAACAAAATAAGTACTGGCTAATCCCTAAGTAGCATCCCTAAAACCTCTCTCGCCCGGAGGCTAGCCCAACCGAACTCCATGACTTCGACGACTGAATGACATGGGTTGGGCAAAAAGGCCCAACTTTAGATGGGGCATAAAAATGTTAGTCCAAGCCAAAGAAAAAAAAATCAGAAATAGCGAGATCTATAATCGGTAAGTGAAAAATTAGCCAAAGTTTCAAAAGTAATCAAAATTTAGCCATTTTTTTTTTATGTATAGATAAAATTTAAACAAACACCCTTAAAAATCCGCAAAAATTCCAGCATAATATGCTGGAGTTAGAAGTTTTTACATATAAAATTCCACCATAATGTGTTGTAATTTCATAATGTGGAAGAGTTCCAACATAATATCCTGGAAGTTCATACACAGGGGCTCCATAATCCAACATATTATGCTGAAACTTTTCGTATTTCAGAAAAATAGTGGTTGTTATTCAATGACTTTACAAATGCTAGCTATTTTATAATTTTTCTGTCCGAAAACTAGCTAACCTGTGCTATTTATCCAACTATGGTGAGACTCAATGTATTCCTTTTAAAGAGTCGGTTGGTTTATAATTTAGTTACGCATGAATATAGTGAATAGATTGCTAGTGATTAATAATGTAGCCATTGTTATATGATTAATGGCGAATAGCCTAATAAACACTTCTACTTGTCCTGCTTTGTCTTCCCGGTCCTGATACTCTACGAAGTTTTATCCAGACACTTGTAGTTTTCAAAATACATTATTTTAAACCCCTCCAGCCTCACGTGTTATTCAAAAACACGATGTGGATGACATATCATAGTCCACATCAGATTTTAAATGACACATCATTATTTTTTTAATTTAATTTTTTCCCTTTTTCACTCTCCCTCACCCTTGACCACCTATCTCTATTTTTTAGAGCAGAAATAACACCACCATTTACCGCCTTTACCGGAAGCAGTACCACAGTGGACAACTAAAACCCACCATTTTTCAACTTTCCATTATCCATCTCCCTTTTAGAAATTTTTACCATTGAAACTCCTCATCATTGGACAGATTTCAGTCCAATGTTTTTCAAAAATAGTGATCGTAAAAATGCAGGTGCCTTCGTGTAACGACTCGGCTGGCCATTTTTAGAATTTATGCCCCGATCCCCTATTAACTGCTTTCTCTAAGTTTATTTCTGCTATTTTGGTTTGCCGGGACGTTCGGTGTTAGGATTTGGAGTGTTTTGGGACACTTAGTCCCTTAATAAGAGCTTAAGAGTTGAAAAATGGTCCGTATTTGGAACAATGTGAAGACGACCTCGGAACGGAAATTCGATAGTTCCGTTAGCTCCGTTAGATAATTTCGGGGTTGGGAGCGTATTCGGAATGTATTTTGGAGGTTCGCAGCTCATTTAGGCTTGAAATACCGAAGTTTGAATTTTTGAAGTTTCCGGTCCGATAGTGAGTTTTTGATCCGAGGGTT
>MU758787.1:276810-315475 GCA_026770625.1 Nicotiana glauca
ATTTGGCACGTTTGGCCACTAACTGGTGTTGGCGTAGCAGCTGCAAAACCTGACCCAAATGCTCCAAATGTTCCTCCCAAGTAGGGCTGTAAACCAGTATGTCATCAAAGAAGACTAGCACAAAACGACGTAAATACGGGTGGAAAACAGTGTTCATGGTAGCCTGAAATGTGGAAGGAGCATTGGACAATCCAAACGGCATCACGAGGAACTCAAAATGACTGGTATGAGTTCGAAAAGCTGTCTTTGCAACATCTTCAAGGCGGACACGAATCTGATGGTAACCAAACAATAAATCCAACTTCGAAAAAAATTTGGCCCCGTGCAATTCGTCAAACAACTCATCAATAGTCGGAATAGGAAACCTATCTCTTACCGTGATGGCGTTCAATGCTCTATAGTCGACACAAAAGCGCCATGTGCCGTCTTTTTTACGCACCAACAAAACAGGAGAGGAAAAAGGACTGGTGCTGGCTCGTATAACTCCTTCGTTAAGTATATCCGCAACCATCTGCTCCATAGCCTGCTTCTGAAAGTAAGGATAGCGATATGGATTCACATTCACCGGACCTGCCCCTGGATTTAAATGTATCGCATGGTCTTGGGGTCTAGCGGGAGGTAGTCCCTGCCGCTTCTGAAACACATCCGCAAAGGAGGACAATAATTCCTCCATAGCTGGTGAAGTGGTGGATTCTAAATCCGGGCTTTCGGCAATCAAACAGTAATAGGAAGCAACAGCATCCGTGGCAGCCAACCGGCGAAGGCTGTGTAATTGGACTGGTTGAGCGTCCGTGGGCGGGCCCTCTCCATTCCAACAGTACTGATTGCCGTTGTAATTGAACTCAAAGATACGGGCACCATAGTCAGTTACCACGCGTCCTAATGGGGCGATCCAAGAGACCCCAAGCACTAGATCAGAGCCATGTAATGGTAACACATAGAAATCAGCCACAATATTGCATCCTTGAACCGTCAAGGTCACCTGTCGAGCTACACCTTCACACCGCAAACGTTGCCCGTACCAACCACCACTGAGAAGGGCGTGATAGGCTCTACTGAAAGTTGCAAGAATTTGACTACCCTTGTTTGGATGAAGTTGTGGGTACTGCCATCGTCTTTAAGAACCTGCACTGGTGAGCCATTTATATGGCCTGTAAAACGTAGGGTAGTGGGCGAATTACCCCCAGCGAAGGCATGGTAGAATATAGCAGAGTGCTCCTGTATCTCAAGACATTGCAGTTCTTCGGCGAGCAGTTCATCAGAGTTGTAGCGCTCGGGAAAGTGCGGTGGAATATCTAATTCGTCGGCGAGAAGTAATAGCTGGGGAAGGTTTTTACATTTGTGGGTGGAAGAGTATTTTTCATCACAATGATAGCACAAATCGCGCTCCCGACGGCTATGAAGCTCCGCCGGAGTGAGACGTTTGACGGAAATACGGTGTGGGGTATAAGGTGGGGCAGAGGGCATTAGGGTTTTGGAGTTTTGGTTAATAGGAGTGTTAGGGATAAACGAAGGTGTAGGTAGTAAAGGCTGGTTTCGGGCAAAGGCAGGTCGAACCGGCCCTTTCTCTAAGGCAATTCTCTGTTCATGCAAGTGGGCCGCCTCAAGAGCTTCTTCCATTGATTTGGGTCGATGAATTAAAACAGAGGTTTGGATATCTGGTCTAAGGCCCGAATTGAAACATTCCACCAAAACTGACTCCGTAAGGTCCTCTGTCTCATTAGCTATTGATTCAAATCGAGCTTGGAAATTAGCAACGGTGGTGGTCTGCTGCAATTTAGACAACCGACCCACCGGTTCTAGGAGGTGCCTTGCCTTGAATCGACTGACCAATTTTGCTGCAAAATTAGCCCAATCACTCAATTGCTTGTTCCGAAACAGCCAACGATACCACTCAAGTGCCTCTCCATCCAAGTAGAATGAAGCCAAGGACAGTTGGTGATTTGCCTCAATTCCATAGAAATCAAAATAACACTCAGCTTGGAAAACCCATGCGTCTGGACCCTCACCTTTGAATCGCCCAAATTCAACTCGAGCTGGTTTGTGGTTCGCATGGTGACGAGAGCCATCACCCTCAGTAATCGCCCGTACCTTAGAATCGTCAGCATTGGGTGAGCGATTGCTAACCCTAACCTCCGCCATTTGCGTAACCAAATCCATCAGAGCCTGATGGTGTGAATCCATTGAAGCACGCATCTCAGCAAGCTCCTGTGAAACCGACGACCCCGCGGAGGACTTGAGTGTAGAGTCCGGCATAGTGGACGTTGAATGAAAGCACCAATGCAACAAACAAATTCACCAACACTCCTTTGATTACTTGAATAGATTGGGAAATTACAAGCAACTCAACTACTACTGGAAATTAGGAAGAAGTGAATAAAATTACAAGGATAAAAAGAAAGGGGGATGAGAAGGAGGATCTAAGAGAGGGATGAGAAACAGAAGAAATCAGTACTAACAACAGCCTGCCTATTCTATTATTCTGCCTTCTATTTATACTTTGTTCTATATCTTTCTTTATGTATTCTGCTCTCTTCTAGAGTCACGCATTTCCTGCTTGGAGCTGGTAATCACGCAGCTTTACTGGAAGATGCTTAGAGCGTGCGCTTCTCCTTGGAGCCACGAGTTGGTTATTATTCACGTGTTCCCCTTCATCCCTTAAGGTACTTGGGCCTTCTTGTGTAACATTAAACTCTGTGCCTGGGTCATGTGGGCCGTTCATAACAGATGCTAGGTGTTTTAAAGTCGCGCGGGACTAGACCCAAAGCGGATAATATTACTAGTGGATTGGGCTATTACAAATGATTATAATCCCGAATCCATAAGGTTTAAATCCTAACTCTGTCTCTGTTTCTGATATTGCAACTTCACATAAGCTATATGGAGTTTAGTTATACATAAATTATTTTCATAATGCAAAGTTTTATACTGAAAATTGACTCGGATTATCGTATAAGGAAAGAGCTATGTCACTTTTATCAGCTAGAAACATATCCAGGTCTCATCACAAACGTCAGAAAATATTCCAATTTTTTGTTTGTTTGTCTAGTTACCAATTACTAGTAGATAACAGTTGGATACAAAATGGCCGGCTGCTAATGTTGCCTTTCATATAAAAATTTCCATTACCAACTCAGTCACAGTTTGTTATTACAATATAGAAAAGCAAAGGAAATGAATAAAAAAATTTCGTATGATATACTTCACTGCTTGGCCTGCCATTAAATCTCATTGGACATTAATTTCAACATCATTCCTTCATTTGCCACATTCTTGCTTCTTGATTCTTCATGTTTTGTTTATTTTGACCATATCAGAAATGCTTAACATTTAAACTTTAATTTGCCTACCATGAACTTTCAATGTCTTCTAGTAATTTGGATCTGTATTGGCTCAAGCTATGGCCAACAATTCTATGATTCAACCCCTTGTTTTTCTAATATCACTTCTCCAGGTACAAGATATACATGTACTTCTCCAAATGATTCTTGTCAAACATTCTTGATGTATAGAGCTAATCAAGATTTCACAACAATATCTGATGTTTCTTACTTGTTTGGTTTTTCTCCTGATGTACTACTCACCTTAAACAACATCACTTCGTCGTCGCAGATTCTTGAAATTGGTAGAGAGGTAATTGTTCCAATTCAATGTTCTTGTTTAGGTGAATTCTTTCAAGCTAATATTAGCTACCATGCACCTACAAACGCAAAATTCGACGACGTTGCTTGTGGAGTTTTTGAAGGTTTAGTTAAATCCATTACACTTTTGGAGGAAAATATTTCCAAGAAAACCAATATTTCTGATGTCGATTATGATATCAAAGCTGGTACAGAGTTGCTTGTGCCTTTGAAATGTGCATGTCCTGATAATTTTTTTGATGTTGGAATAGAGTACCTTGTCACATATCCTTTTATATCAGGAGATGATACAGGAAAAGTAAGTGAAAAATTCAATATTTCTGTTGAAGATATATGGAGTGCTAACCATCTAAGTTTTAATCCCACTGTATTTTCAAACACAACAATTTTAGTTCCCTTAAGAGGAAAACCATCTATCAATTTCAGCATTCTTGATTCTGATCCTCCTAGTCCTGGTTTTCTACCAACACATATGGTAGAAAAATCATCCAAACACCAGAAACTGAAGAAACTTTACATTTCAGCGTCTGTTGTTGGTTTTTTTCTGTTTGCTGCAACTTTAGTTTCTTGTGGTTTATATATAAGGGCCATAAGGAAATTCAAGGCAGAGAAAAATCGTTCTTCGTTACGTAAAAGCTATGTTATTTCAGGTTCAACACCAAGAAATTCCCCTCCGACGACTACTAGAAGTTCCACGAATTCGTGCTTATCACCTGATTTACTTGCAGGAATTAAGTATTCTTTGGGAGAGTACAACATAGATGAATTGACAAAAGCGACGGATAGTTTTAGTCAAGGAACTAAGATAAGTGACCATGTATACAAGGGTTGTGTTGATAATGCTGAAGTATTGATCAAGAAAGTAAGATTTGAGGACACAAAACAAGTAATTGATGTACACTCAAGAATCAATCATGTTAATATTGTTAAGCTTCGAGGTGTTTGTTATGGTGAGGATGACATTTCAGGATCTTATCTTGTGTTTGAATATCCATCCAATGGAACATTAAGGGATTGTTTGTCGAATTCCTTAGCTTCTCTTAGTTGGCATAAAAGAACTCAAATTGCCTATGACATTGCCACAGGGTTACATTACTTACACTTTTGCACTATTCCACCTTATACACACATGAACATAAATAGCAAAAATATCTTCTTGACTCCGAATTGGAGGGCAAAGCTGGCAGTTTTTGGAGCTAAGGCTGTCATTGGAACGACCAAGGAAATTGGAAGTATTGGAAGTCTTGGGGGCTGGATTGCCCCCGAGCATCTAGTACATGGCTCAGTGTCTGAAAAAGTGGATATTTTTGCATTCGGGGTTGTATTACTCGAGCTCATATCGGGTAAAGAAGATGTTGATGGGAATTTTTTGAGGGATTCAATTACATTTTTGAGAGGGGGAGATAATGAAGGAGGATGCTTTGAACAATTAAAAAATTTCATTGATTCAAGCCTTATGGAAGATTACCCATTAGCAGAAGCATTATGTTTAGCTATTTTAGCTAAAGCTTGTATTGAAGATGATCCTCTACATAGGCCATCTATGGATGATATAATTAAAGTTCTTGCTAGAATGGTATGATTTTCTTTAGCCGAGGGTCGACAACCTCTCTATCTCCACAAGGTAGGGGTAAGGTCTGTGTATATACTATTCTCCCTAGATCCTACAAGTGAAAATACACTGGGTATGTTATCGTTGTTGCCAATGTGGTATGGTTTCAGAAATATATTCCATTCATTACCATATGCAATGTTAGGTAACATCAATTAGTTGTACTTGCCCTAGTCAAATATGCAATGGTATGATCTATGAATTCTCGCTTTCAATTTGTCTTCGTTTTAATTAATCCTACTTCCTTTCCATCACTAAGGTCCAGTACTGATTATAAAATCATTGATTTGATTCGATGTTTAGAGTACTTGTTGAACTATATATTCTTGACAAACTTTTTCACCTTCAGGTTAAGGTCAAAATGTCTAAATTAAATAATCCTAATACCCTAGTCAAGAAAATAAAGTAAATAGTCCGCTATGCATATAACTGGTTAAACTATTAAATCATTAAAATTTATTACCTTGTCAGTGTATATAAGTTCAATCATCTGACGTTTGTAATAGTGCAAATTATGCTTTGTATGCAAGGTTCAATAAAGGCAAAGGAATTTTCTAATCCAGTTTTGGAAGAACAAATGGACTATCTGTTGGACATATGCATGACTCAGTCATAGAATCTTTATTGTGCTTTGCCGATTGTTTGACCTAATCTTGTCTAATAATTAATTTTTTGTTGCCTTGTTCTAATTAATGAACTTTCGGGGGCAAGTGCACATGAATATAGCCATTCTCACGGATGTTATTTAGAGATTAACCAGTGCTTATTTTGTCCTAAAATTTTAAACTAAAAATCTTAACTTCATGACAGTTCATGATGCTTGTGTCCCGAAAATTTGAACTGAAATTTAAGATGCACTGACTAATTCTTAAATAACAGTCCTGTAAAATAGCTACCTGGTGTCATTTTCCCCTTACATTTGTTCCTTTTGTGGGGTTGGTAGAATAAGAAAGAGTCAATTACTCAAATGGTCACTCAACTATCTCAAATTATCTCTTAAAGTTACTTTTCTTTCGTTTGTAACAAAAAACTCATTGAACTATGCCTATTGCACTCAGAAGGTCACTCAACTTAATTTTCCAAATTTTGGATTGCCAATACCTATTTTACCCTCTAAATTATAAATATTTATCTTCTTTTATTATTTTTAAAACTTTTAATATTATAATTTTCCTTTTTAAATTTATATTATGGACTTACCTATAGAATAAATAAATGTTATTTATAAATTAAAAAAATAAAAATTATTTAAGCATCTATAATGCCGGAATAACAAAATAATGAGCATAGAATTAATTAGAATAATTTATTTGTAATAATAATTTTAGTATTAAAAACAAAGATTCAAATATTTATTTACACAATTCAAAATAAAGAAAATAAAGGTTGTAAAATGTATATTCCATGCACGTAATATAAAAATAATTATTTAAATAAAAGTATTTTTATAATATACATTATATATTCTATTATGCTCAATTATATTATATATATTCCATACACGACTTAACATAACATATTTTACCCTAATACAAATAGCCCCCCCGCTTTCCGGTGATATAACTTTGTGTCGTCGGAAAGTTGGTAGAAACATAATAATATAATTGAGCATAATTTTTAAGAATATGTAATGTATATTATAAAAATACCTTTATTTAAATAATTATTTTTATATTACGTGCATAGAATATATATTTTACGACCTTTATTTTCTTTCATTCTTAATTGTGTAAATAATTTTTGAATTTTTGTTGTTAATACTAAATAAAATTATTATTAACAAATTATTCTAATTAATATTTTTTACTATGCTCATTATTTTGTTATTCCAGCATTATATATGCTTAAATAGTTTCTATTTTTAATTTATAAATAATATTATTTATTCTATAGGTAAGTCAATAATATAAATTAAAAATGGAAAATCATAATATTAAAATGTTAAAAAAATAAAAAAAGATAAATATTTATAATTTAGTGGGTAAAATATGTAGTTGACAATCCAAAATTTGAAATATCTAGTTTAGGGACTTTCTGAGTGCAATAGGCATAGTTCAGTGACGTTGTTATGAACGAAAGTAAAGTGACTTTAGGAGATAATTTGGAATAGTTGATGAGTAATGGACTCAAATAAAGACAAATATGTCAAAAAGACTGAAAATGAGAGGCATAATAGTACAAAGAACAAGTGCCACTAATTTATTTTGCTACAATCTAATAAATAATAAATACAACAAAGAAATACACTATATTGTGGAAAGAATTCCGACCATATTATGAAAATACATGGATGATAACAGCCATTAACGGGATAAGGCCATTTCTAGCTCATATACTGAACTCAATTTTATTGTATATAAACAAAATCATTGTGACAATAACTATAAAATATGGTAAATTACGTCTAAGATTGTAGAATCATTTTCATTATTCTTTAGGATCATTTGGTCGATAGAGTAGGATCGGTCGTTTGTTTGCTGCTTGGACTGGTCTTGAATTTGTTTTAGATTCCTGCAAAAAAGGAAAAAAAAAAATTATGATCAAATAAAGATTTAGCACCCAAGGTACCAAATATGAGTCGTTTTGACAAATTTTGAAATATTTGACGATTTAGAAAATAAGAAGAGTTTACCTTTTTTTTCCCCTTCAAATTTACACTTACTGCTCCAATTAATGGAGTATTAACTAAGTGTGACGTATAAAACAAAAACTAAAAGGTGATTTAATTTAATCGAATATTTTTATGATTAAGGATAATCATATATTTCTTAAAGGGTTTGCCAAAATCTTAAAATGTTACTACTAAATAATATGGACCGAAGGTGAAGTGTAGCAACTTACGTCATGAACAGCCTCGCGAATTAGTTTCATTTGCTCTCTTGTAACAGTCCTCACCTGAGAAAATATAAAGCAAACGAAATTTAATATTAAACTTCAAACTGATAAATGGCAAAAAAGAATAATCATAGCATAGATAGAATGCTAGAGTAATTAAATTACCTTTCTTACAATAGTCCAGACAACATCTTGAGTGCAAGGAGGAACAGTCAACGAGCCAATATACCTGTAATATTTTCTGCTACCTAACTTCACTTGTTTTGGATCAATAACTCCAATATTTCTTTCCACACCTTTTGTATGTGCTAGAGCCTTTAAATCATCCTCGATCTGTAATAATAGATAGAGGCGGAGTCAGGATTTAAAGTTTATGCATTTTGAATTTGCAACCAAACCCATAGCTCGTTAGTTACTCGATTCGCAATTAAGTATTTATACATGTATTTAATAAATTTTCTAGCACAAATATGGTATAAGCAAAAAGTTACTGGGTTCGTCCGAACCCGTAGATAACACACTCCCTCCGCCCATAATTAGAGATCGACCATCATAATTTTTTCTTATATAATCTGATCTATATTTTAATTTGCTGTAGCAAATGCTTTATTTTTCAGTTACTAATACCATTTTTTATGAACATTACTGATAATTATTTTCTCGTGACCTAATAATATAAAGATTACTTTACACTATAGAAGTTAATTTTTTTTTTTCGAATTAAGTTGTGTTTAGTGCGTGCATGTAATTAATACCATAGATAAGAAGGAATCAGCTCTTCCAATCTTGTACATAATTCCAACCACTGCAGTCTTTCCATCATTGCTTTCATGAACCAAATGAACTTCCAAATCGAACCTACAATTATTCATACACACTTTAGTCACTTTCTAAATATGGAAATTCAAGAATATAAACAAGGAAATAAAAAGGATGTAATTAATTTATATTTATATTATATAATAAGAACCTTCTTCCATTGATAGTATGTTCAGAAGGTGAGTGCCAATGAGCCTGATTGAGTTGATATTGAGTTCCATTTATCTTAATATGTCCAGCTCCACCTTCCCATCTTAACTGTATTAATAAACAAAAAAATTATCATATAATGTAAGAAAAGTATAAAGCAGAGAAAAAAAAAATCATTCATCAATTATATTATTATACGTAAGTTACTTAACGTCTCCATATTAATAAACCATAACGCCCCTCTTAATTAATTCAAGGAATTAAGTACTTTTACGGAAGTACGTTTCAGTTGACAAGCTCTTGTAAAACTGATGCGAGGAAAGAAGAATGATTAATATAATGCATCTCGAAATAGGTCCTTAATTAACTTCTTATGGTCGCAAAATTCAAAAAGTAAGTTGATGATTTATTCCCGGATGGTAGGTAAAATAGTGAATAACCATAGACAAAAATGATTGTATATTTGATTAATTTCATGTGTAGTAGGTTAAGCAGTTAATAGAAAGGACCAAAAAAAATTATGTTTATACCAATTTTATATATCATTGAGCCCTTCACACTTGAGATTTTGCAAATTGAATACCATTTTAATAAAAAAAATTGAGTATTAAAGATTGATGTTAATATAGCATCTAAATATATTGGTTAGAGCATGTGATATAATTAAAATTTTAGGTTTTGTAAGAAAAATAAGCAAAAAAAGTCATTTTCTCCCCTTCTATGACAACTTACGTCATAACAAATACTGTAGTACAATACATGAACATGTGAAAACTTAAATATAACCATGAAAGAATTATTTTTCAGAAAATTCTCAGGGAGGCGTGCTGCCGCTATCTTTGGGGTGTGTACTAGATAACCGGTTTATTGTGCAATGACTCGCAAATCACACAGAAAATACAACCGTACTAGACGAGCCTGGTTCAACGAGCTCTGACGGAGGAGGCTGATCGTGATGAGGGAAATCGATCCCAGGTATCCCCAACCACTCAGCCAACTATTGCGAGCTAACCATGAAAGAATTAGATCTTTTCTAAATGTGATGAGAATAAATGGAGTGAAACAAAACTGCATTTTTTTTTGTTCTTACCATCATATCATGTCCTCTATTCAAAAGAGTAGAATTGGATGGTTTATAGCTTCTACGAAGTCTTCCCAAATGAGATACAATTTCAACCCTCTCATTCAAAAGATCAATTGGAGATTGCAATTTTCCAGAATTACACATGCTCCATTCTGAGTGAATTTCACCCCAATGAGCAGGTCCCTTCTCACTTTCTTCATCGTAAGTAAATTCACTTTCATCATCTGTAATAATTCCCAGAAAAACAAGTAGCAGATAATAAGTTTCAAAAGTCGAAACACAAAACCAAAGCCATATTCACTTAATAAAAATTGAGAGAAAAAAATTGAAACCTACCAACTTCATGAGATCTTGTTAGAAATGCATTTGTGAGGAAAAGAAAAGAAAGGAACAAGATTTTGTTGGTTCTTGTAAGCATTTCCATTTTTTGATCCAACTATAGAAAAACTTGTGTTTTATTAAGGAACTTTACCAATGGAAGGTTGCTTATTTAGAATAATGAAGTACAGATTCTAAACTTGTGTTTTGTTATGGAAACTTTACCAATGGAAGGTTGTTTATATAGAAGAATAAATTAAAGTAGCATTAGTGGAAATAGAAATGTGAAATTGACCTAGAAGATCTATAGCTGGCTTTGACCACAAGAATAATGTGAAGAAGTTTCAAGCTATTTGAGTAGCTGAGCATATTGGCGAAGTCAGTAATTTCATCTTGGATGTTCAAACTTGAATGAAGTGAAAAAAAAAATCTTCGATAGAGTGTTCAATATAATATATGTTATATACCATTAAAATCTAATATTTTATTTATATATAACGTAACTTTTCGACAAAGGGTGATCAACTATGTAGCTTCGCCCTGAGCAGGTTTGAAGTGTATGTTGTTTCTATCAGTTAAAACATAGGATAATTATTATAATAGCAAATAATAAGACCACTGACTATTTCCTTGATTTTTCCTAGTGCAAATTATATTCAACTTTTAATCAGAATCGTTTGTTGAAAAGGAGCCATTTTCTATTTAGTTTTGTCTGATTAAGGTTTATTAATATCATGTGCTAATGTAATCGTCATCATGTTGTTGCACCACTGTCAGGGTTCATGTTTATGATCTTGGAATAGAAAATAATTCTTTTTAAAAAAAACGAAAAAGAAGAGTTTATTATTATACGTAGATAAGTAGATCGTTGGATATATGGTTTTGTGGGTTCATTATTGATTCTCCTATCAGGGTGGGGTGGGATAAGACAAAAAAAACTTAATTCATTGCTTATGACTCAAATTACTTAATTAACTAAGTACTTTACATATAATAAGATAACACTTATTTTAAATTAACACCTTACAAAATTCCTTATACAACTCTTATTCCATTTGCTTTATGGCAACTTTGGATTATAAGAAACAAACATACATGCATTTGACCATCAATGTCACGACCCATTTCTACAATAGGTCGTGATGACGCCCAACACTATTACCGGACAAGCCAACGCGGAATTATAATTAAATTCTTCTTTTTACCTTTTTTTCCAGTTAGTTTCAGAAATCTCTTAAGTTAAGGTTAAAAACAAGTAATGACCACTAAGGTACCCAAAATAATTATACAATTTCCAAAAGAAATAATCTACTAAAGTATGTGCCAAGACCTGGGGTCACAAGTTATAGGCAACTACTAGAATATACAAAAATGCAATCCTATCCTACTGTCCGAAATGGAATAGACAGCAAAAATAAATTAGAGAAACTCCATCAAGCTACTGAACGGCATAGGAGGGGAGCAACTCACCGTAGAAGTCTCGGAATAGGCTCAATGATATGCACCAGACTGACAGCCAGATGTACCTGCCTCAGACCCTATACAATTAAGTACAGAAGCGTAGTATGAGTACATAAATAATATGTACCCAGTAAGTATCCTGTCTAATTTTGAAGAAGTCGAGACGAGAAGTCGACTTGACACTTACTAGGGTCAAAATAATATGAGATATAAATTACATTGTGCATGAGTAAAGGTAATCAAATAGTCGTATGTAGCAAGAACTAACAGGTTCTCCCCTAGGTAATGTCACTACTGGCAACTTCATTTCAGGGCAATTAATAATCTAAATCATAGAAATTCTGAATAAAACAGGCGCAAATAGTGTCGAGGTCGTACAACCGATCCAACATAAAGTAAATTGTGTACTGCCGAGGGTCGAGCGACACGAACCATAGATGCATATATTACCCCGCTCGCGAATCAACCATGCGACGCGGTTATATGTGATTAAACATATCAGCAGACAAACAATGACATATAGCTGGAGAGAAATTACTCAATGCATTTATCATATTCCCTGGTTAAAAACCAAGAATGGTCATATTCCTCTTAAGTAATCTCATTTATCATAATCACCACGATTAAACAATCTAAATTAAACATAGAGTTGCAAAGATACCACATAAAGCATGCTTTTGGTTCCTAAACTATCTGAACTTAGCATAATAGTAGCTACGCACGGACTCTCGTCACCTAGTGCGTACGTAGCCCCCACATTTAATGACAAATTATTAGGTTATATCACCTATGGGGACAATTTCCTCTTACAATGTTAGATAAGAGACTCACCTCGCTCCAATGTGCACTTCCAATACCAAAAATGAGCATGAACCCTCAAATTGGAGCCGAACGATTCAAAAATAGATAATCAAGGTAGGAACTACTCAATATAAGCTTATAAGATCATTTTCTAACTATTTACGAAATCTCCCACCCTTAAACACAAATTTCCTAGAATCCGACCCCGAGCCCACGTGCCCGGATTCCTAAAAGTTTCAAGGGAAGTTGTTCTTTATAACCTAAGGATCAGTAATATATGATTTCTAATTCATTTCATGACAAATTTCGTGGTCATATTCACCTCTCGTCAAAACCCTAAGTTTTTCCTCTAACCCCATGATTTTACCTTAATACTAGTGTTTAATCTACCTAAGACATAAGTATTAAACTAGAAATAGGTAGAACAAACTTACCTCAAGATGCTAGGTGAAGGTCTTCTCTCAAAAGCTCTAAAATCGCTAATGGAGGAGTGAAAAGTGTCAAAAATTGGGTTGGAACACGTATTAAATGAAGCTCACTGCTTCAGCGATTTCCGCATCAGCGGTTAGGGGACCACATCTGCGGTTTTGCCTGGCCTTCCCCTGGTCCACCAACCGCAGGTGCAGTTATGACAGAAGCAACAGCTTCAGCACTTCTAAAAATTTTCCACTTCACTCGAGTCTCGTCCGATTGATGCACGGGGCTCCCGGGCCCGGCCCGAACATACTGACAAGTCTGAAATCATGAAACGGACCTTCTCGAACCTTCGGAACAGCCAAAACAACGCAAATCTAAGAACCACCCCCTAAAACCAATTGAATCAAACTTATGAATTTCAAGTTCTTAATTTTCCTCTAACGGGCCAAAATACCCTTAAACTACTCGGATTGACACCAAATTTTGCGGGCAAGTCTTTAATGTTATATTAGACCTGTACTGGGTTTCAGAACCAACATACGAGCCCGATACCAACGTTATCAATCATTAATTAGTTTCTTTAAATCCATAGAATTTCAGTTTAACAACTTCAAATAAAAATTTATTACTCGGGCTAGGGACCTCGGAATTCGATTTCGGGCATACGCCTAGGTCCCATATTTTCCTGCAGACCCTCCGGAACCGTCAAAACACGAATCATGGCCCGTTTGCTCAAAATGTTGACCAAAATAAAACTTAGCATTTTAAGAAAAACCCTAAGGAGTCAACATATTTCAATTCAAACCCTTCTAAATCCCGTACCCACCATCCCCGTAGGTCATATATTAGTTTAAGCAAGCACAGAGAGTGTTATTTGGGGGAACGGGGTTCTAAAAAGGCAAACGATCAGTCGGGTCATTACATCCTCCATCTCTTAAACAAATGTTCGTCCTCGAACGGGCATAGAAAAATACCTGAAGTGCTGAATAAATAGGGGTATTTGCTCTGCATGTCCTCCTCGAATTTCCAGGTTGCCTCCTTGACTAGTTGGCCCCTCATTGCAACAATCTTCTTGGACCTCAACTAGCGATCCTGTCTATCAATGATGGCAACTGGCTCCTCCTCATAACCCAATCTCTCATCCAGCTGAATAGCACTGAAGTCTAACACATGGGATAGGTGGGGATGATACTTCCGAAACATCGATACATGAAAAACCAGATGAACTCCTGATAAGCTGGGGGGTAAAGAAAGCTTATAGGAAACCTCCCCAACTCGTCTCAACACCTCAAAGGTGCCAATAAACCTTGGGCTCAACTTGCCCTTCTTCCCGAACCTCACAATACCCTTCATTGGCGAGACTTTCAAGAGAACCTTCTCGCTAACCATGAATGATACATCACGTGCCTTCTGATACGCATAGCTCTTCTGTCTGGACTGACCATGCGAAGCCTTTCCTGAATCAACTTCACCTTATCCAAGGCATCTTGCACCAAATCTATACCGTATAACTTAGCCTCACCCGACTCAAACCACCCGATAGGAGAACGACACCGTTGATCGTACAAAGCCTCAAATAGGTCCATCTCGATGTTGGACTGATAGCTTTTGTTGTACACAAACTCCACCAAGGGCAAGAACTGGTCCCACTGCCCCCCAAAGTCAATCACACAGGCTCTAGGCATATCCTCTAGAATCTGAATCGTCCGCTCGGAATGTCCGTCGGTCTGAGGATGGAATGAACTAAGCTCTACATGGGTCCCCAACTCACTCTGAACAGCTCTCCCGAAGTGGGAAGTGAACTGAGGGCCTCTGTTTGATATAATGGAAATAGGCACACCGTGCAACCGGACTATCTCCCGAATGTAAATCTGAGCATACCTCTTTGCTGTATAAGCAGTCGCCACTGGAATAAAGTGAGCCGACTTGGTCAACCTATCAATGATGACCCATACTGAATCAAACTTTCGCAAGGTCCGCGGCAACCCAACTACGAAATCCATAGTAATGCGCTCCCACTTCCACTCTAGAATAGGCATCTGCTGAAGTAGGCCACCTGCCCTCTGATGTTAATACTTGACCTGCTGGCAATTCAAACAGCTAGCCACATACTCCACTATGTCTTTCTTCATCCTTCTCCACCAATAATGCTGCCTCAAGTCACGATACATCTTCGTAGCTCCCGGGTAGATGGAATACCGTGAAATGTGCCCCTCCTCTAGTATCCTCTCCCTCAGACCATCAACATTAGGAACACATAGACGACATTAGGGCCGTAAAATACCATCCTCGCCAATGGAAATCTCTTTGGCAGCTCCATGTAGCACCATCTCTCTGAGAACCGCCGGATGTGGATCATCGAACTGCCGAGCCTTTATCTCCCCCAATAATGAAGACTTGGCAACCATACACGCAAGAACCCGACTGGGCTCTGAAATGTCCAAACCCACTAGTCTGTTAGCCAAGGACTGAATGTCCCAAGCTAGTGGCCTCCCCTCTGCTGGAATGAATGCCAAGCTATCCATACTCTCTGCCTTCCTACTTAAGGCATCCGAGACCACGTTCGCCTTCCCCGGATGATAAGAATGGTGATGTCATAATCCTTTAGTATCTCAAGACACCTGTGCTTTCTCAAATTAAGATCCATCTGCTTGAACAAATGCTGCAAGCTATGATGATCAATATAAACCTCGCATGACACCCCATACAGGTAGTGCCTCCATATCTTAAGAGCATGAACAATAGCCGCCAACTCCAAATCATGCACATGATAATTTTTCTCATGAATCTTAAGTTGACGAGAGGCCTATGCAATAACTCGTCCCTCCTGCATCAATACATAGCCCAATCCAACGCGCGAAGCATCACAATATACCGTATACATCCCTGGACCGGAAGGTAACACAAGAACTGGTGTTGTAGTCAAGGCTGTCTTGAGCTTCTGGAAGCTCGCCTCATGATCATCGGACCAATGGAAAGGAGCACCCTTCTGGGTCAATCTAGTCAGAGGTGATGCAATAGATGAAAAGCCCTGCACGAATCGCCTGTAATAACCTGCTAACCCCAGGAAACTCCTGATATCGATCATTGAAGTAGGGCGTGGCCAACTCTGAACTGCTTTAATCTTCTTGGGATCTACCTTAATACCCTCTCCTGACACAATATGTCCCAACAATGCCACTAACTCTAGCCAAAACTCACACTTGGAGAACTTAGCATATAACTTCTACTCTCGCAAGGTCTTAAGCACTACTCTCAGATGCTGCTCATGCTCCCCCAGGCTACGTGAGTGTGAGCACGTGATTTTTGCCCTATGTATGAATTATTCCCAAAAAATTCGAACAAAAAGATTTTTTTTTATTTTTACAATTTTTGTGTCATTTTTGATAATTGTTTGCATTTTTGTTTGTGCATGTTAATTCATATAAAATACAACAAATATGCATCTGCATTTAGGATTTATTTCATATTTTACTATTAATTAGGGATTAAGTTGTTTTAAAATAAGATATGAAAAATGACAAAAATAGTTCACTTTAGCATTTTTATTGCTTTAATTGTAAAATTATCGCAAAATAGTTTTAAAGTAATTCTAGGCATTAATTAGTTTAGTTTAATTTTTATTTTTATTTTCTGCAGTCTTTATAAATCAATAAAAGTTATAAAAAATTACAAAAGTAGAAAAAGAATAAAAAGAGAGAAATAATTAAAGAGATTTGAATAAATAAGGAAAGGGAAGAAAAAGAAGAGGCTGCCCAAAATTGGGCTCGTTGCCTTCCAGCCCAAGGGAATTAATTCCCTTCCCACGCCCAGGCCCAAACGTCCCCGCCCGGCCCAAGTCCCCACTTTCCCCTAAACGACGCCGTTTAGAGCCGGGTTGATCTGAACCGTCGAGGTTATTTTGATCAAACGACTCAGAGTCGGGGTTGGCGTACTATAAGAGTGTCCGAACGTCCCCCCACCCCGGTTCCTCGTCTTCCTCACCCTACCTCTCCTCTCAAACCCTAATCCAAGCCGCCACCAAACCCCACCGCCTGAGGGTGGCGGCACCGATGCAAGCCATCACCAAACTTACACCCCTCACTCTCCTCACTCTCCTCGTTCCAACCATACTAGCGGTTTTCCTCAATCGAACCCAGGCTCCTCGAATATGCGTTCGAAATTCGGGTTCAACACACAAAATCATCCAAATAATCCCAAATTGATACCAGATAGTCTCCGGCCTTTCCTCATATCGAATCTTTGGTCAAAACCCTTCGAATCTCACTGAAGCTCAACAAATCTCAAATTTAGGGTTTTCAAGTGTGTCCGCCGCTTAAGAGTTTCTTTCTCGGATGATTTTGATGAATATTATGAGTCTATCTTGACAAAGATAAACCCATACTATTAATTTAAATTCGTTCCAGAAATCATTTAAGTTCGGATTAATCAGTAAGTCATTCTTTTGTTTTTTTTAGTATTCGGTTTAGTTTGTCATGTTAAGCATGGTTCTAATTTTTGAATATTTAATTAGTAATTTGTTTGTGATATAATTCTGTCGACTAGATGTTTAGTGATACATGTTTCTATTAGTTCTTAGTTTTAATTTTTATTCTTGTTTGTTTAGCCTGTTTTGTTTTGTTTAGTTTAGTTAGTCAACCATTAGTATAATTGATTATGTGTTAACTCAGTTTTGATTAGTTAAATGATTATTTTCAGTCAAATTTTTTGTTCGAAAATTGTTTCTATTTGGTCTTCCTGTTACTTTAATTCCGTGATCAATTAGGTAAATCAATTATAAAATTTAATTAGCTTAATTGGTGGTTCAGTGTAGTGGATGATGTATTAGAGTCTTTAGGATTTGGTTTGGATATAACTGAGTAGATCATTTGTTAATTAACTTTAGTTAAATGCTAGCTAGGGTGAGGGGATTGGGATCAGTTAACCTTAGTCTGTAAATTTCAGACTATTGGAAGGGCATTTTAGGCATAGAAAAGGGTAGTTTCTTTAGGAATAGTAATTTCAAAGTAGGGGTAAGGGTAGTATAGGTATTTTGTGGGTAGAAAAGCATCCTAGGGCCTTCTAGAATGGTACTTTAGTGTAGGTTTCAGCAAATTAAAGGCATTTACTTGAGTAACAAATTAGAAATATAGGGACCAAACTGAAAATAATGAGGGACTAGAAATAAAAGCCAAAATCTGATTTACCACCCTTAGGTTTGCCTATAAATAGTGAGGCATTTGCCTTTGGGAAGGGGGTTCACTTTTCAGCCAGAAATTCCCCCTGATTAATTCCATTTCAGCTAGTTTTAGCTTCCAGATCTCTCCACTTTTAAAAATTCAAAATCTGCAGTAGAGGTGAAAAATATCAACCAGGTTACTGTTCCATTGACTCTCACTTGTTGTGGCTTGATTTCTGAAGTTTTTGGAGTACTACGGGTGTGATTTTGAGTTTGTTTTGGGTCAGCTTTGGAGTATTTGGTTCTGTGTGGTATTCTGTGATTAAGTGCCTGGGTTTTTGAAGTAATTCTGGTCTAAAAAGTGATCCTGATTGCTGTTGTTTGGTTGTTGCGATTGTTGTGCTAACCTCTCCTTCTTCTCACTTCATTTCCCAATTTCAGGTACATGTTCTGAACCTCAGTATGTAAATTTCAGCTGAAATGAAAACGAAATTGAAGCTTACTGCTGTTGATCTACTGTTGAATAGTCCTGTGACGTTTAGATAGTTTTGTTTTTCTATGATTTAGTTGTTTATTCAATGTTAATTTAGATTGTATAATTGCTACTTGGAGTCATGACAATAATGGACTGTATATGATTTTAAATTGACAAACTGGAAATTGGGATTTGTAGTTTAGTTAGTGATTAGTTTACTATCTCTGTATAGTTATCTCCTTGAAGTTAGAAAATAACGAAAACACGAATATTAAGAGCAATAGCATGAAGGTATATCAATTGAAAATCAATGCACAGGATCCTATACGTTATAATATTTGCATGATTACAGTAGATTATTTGAAGTTGGTGGTTGCTTGAATATGGATAGTGTGTCGTTAAGTAACTAAAATAGGCAATTTGATTTGTTAACACGTTAGATAAGATAGTTTAGTAAATTATAGCAAGTGTTAGTTTGTTAATTGTTGATTATGCTGTGGAAATCATTTCGCTGGGTCGTTAAGTAGGCCTCACGTGAGAGGCCCACCTGCTGAAGCTAAAACACACGCAGGGGCTGGGGCGTCCAGCTTGGATCACCAGTTTAGCCCAAATAGGGTTCAGTTAATTGGGCTCACAGGGATTCGAACTCCCGACTTTCAATGCGCCTCAGTTCCTTCCGAATGGGTTCATTGGGCCAGCCATTTGGGCCCAGCTCAGAACTCCTTTCAATTGGTTAATTAGTATAAACTCGGGTTTTGAGTTAGGTAGCGGGTCCAAGCTAAAAGGTCCTTCCTTTTGTTTGTGTCCGGACTTGAACTTGAAGCCCAAGCGTTAATAATAATCAATTAGGATTTTCTTTTTCTTTTAGAGACAAAAATCAAAAATAGAAAATGTAGTTGCTTCTAGGTTTATCCTTTAAAATAAAAATGAGATGAGCCTCGCCCAATAAAAATGCAAATTGCGGGACCCTCTCTAAAGGTTTAAAAAATATATATATTTAGAAAATCGGGAAGGGTCGCTTAGCGAATTTCGCGTCCCTCCCAAAAGATAATGACGCGCTAGACTCTTTTAGATGCGATTCTAATAAATTACCTTCTTAAATTCGGGTGTGCATTTCATGCGACCCAAATCCAAATCCAAAAACGTTGAGTAAGAATGTGTCAGGATCCGGGTGCATTTCATGTGACGTGCTCCGAAAACATGTTTTCAAACGACGTTCACTTTCTTAAAAATTTAATTAAAAGCCGTGAGTAATTTTAAAAATTGCACAATAGGATAACATGTATTAAAATCAGATTTTAGCCAAATATAGCAGTTGAGCGACCGTGCTAGAACCACGGAACTCGGGAGTGCCCAACCCATTCTCCCGGGTTAACAGAATTCCTTACTCGGATTTCTGGTTCGCAACTGCAATACAGAGCCAAACCCCTTCCTCGATTCGGGATTCAAACTGGTGACTTGGGACACCATAAATCTCCCAAGTGGCGACTCTGAATCTTAAATAAAACGAATCCCGTTTCGATTGTCATTTAATTGAAAAAAACTCCTTTTATTATACCCTTCCTCGGGGTGTAGTAAGCCGAAAAAAGGAGGTGTGACAACTCTGGCGACTCTGCTGGGGAGATAAAAAAACCAGAACTTTTGTTCAGGGTTCAGAATTCGAGCTTAGAATAATTGTTGTGTTTGGCTTTATCTGATTTTGTTACATGATCTGTGCCTAATGTGCTAATTGACTGCTTTTACCGCTTTGATATTATGTGAACTGTATATAAACTGTGCCAAAACCCATCTCCTCTCTAAGTCTTCTAAATCATGAAGAAGGGTGTACTTCGTACGACTTGTTTTTTGTATAGTGTCTAATTCCCAATTTAGAACGAGGTTTGGATAAGTTGCAAAACCAGCAAAGCTTCTGTATTCCCGGGATGCTGCCTCCCCCTTGGCTCGAGCTGTCCACTCGGGTAAGCCAGGTCTAGAACAAACACCCAGGTTCTGAACCTAGAATAACTCAGCCTCATACCAGATCCCTAGTAGGAGCACTTATTTGCATCATGTGCATTGTGACTTAGGGGACTCAACATAGGGGTTGGGTCCGTCTAGGGCTAGCAACCTAAAATGAAAAGACCATCCTGATGTGTCCAACTTGTTTTCTGTGCATTTATTTGATTCGGACCTGCATGTTGATCGGCGTCTGAATTTTGGGAATATCAAAAATTGAGAAAAAGAGAAAAAGAGAGAAGTAGCAGTGTAGAGAGTCAGTGGCTCATTTTAGAAAGAGAAACAATGCCCAAATACTGTCAAAACTCTGCCGGAATTTTGGAAAAAATGAAAAAAAAGTATTTCATGAAAAAGAAAAAAAAAAGAAGTCTTTTTACTTTAGTTTAACTTGTTTTTGAAAATGAAAAAAAAATAGTTGTTTTGCCATAGAAAATGAAAAAAAGTGGAAAAAGAGTCTTTTATTTTAAAAGTAGTTTTTTATTCTGCTTAGGAAATGCCAAAAATAAAAGTCAAAAAGAGTCTTGTTTTAAAATATTTCGGTTAATTTGCCCGAACTACGCATGGTTTGATTCTCACAGGGCGTGAGATACGTAGGCAACCCTCATGGGGTCCAACCTCCCCTTTACACAACTAGCCAAAAATGTCAAAATTTTCGCCGTAAATAAGTTGGGTGATGTCGTTTTGTCAGAAATAGCCGAATGTTTCTGAAAGGGACACCGGAAGGCTGATTTTGCACAAACGGCCACTTGTGGTCATTTTTTTTAAAATTTTGATCGATTAATCCAGACAGCTTTAAAATCTTCATTTTCAAAGTGCTGAAAGGCCGCATTGGATAAATCGGGTCTTTCATTTTAACAAAAAGTAGTAGCTTTGTTTCGAATCAAATAAAATTTTACTCCTCTTAATCGCCTTAATAAATGTGCAGGATGAGCACAAACGAAAACAGACCATTCACCATCTTCAGTGAGGTCCCCCTTCAACTCCATATGTGGTGGAACGATTTGGGAGAAAGCAGCAAAGAAATAGTAGCCAGAATTCTGGGAGGTCTCATCGGTCTACTAAATGTCAGGGCAAGGTCGGATGTCGTTGAGGCTTTATTATTATTTTGGGACCCAACTCGTAATGTATTTCACTTTGCGAATTTTGAGCTTACACCCATGCTGGAGGAAATCACGGGGTATGCAGGGTTGAATGGGAATCTGAGGGGTCAATATCTGTTGTCACCAAGGCCAGTAACTCCGCACAGATTTCTGGATTTGTTAAACATTAGCCGGACCATGTACAATGATGATTTATCACAGGGATGTTGTGTTCTTGAGTTCCTATATCAACATTATGGTACTCCGCGGGGTTTCGAAGAGCCAAATTTGGGACTAACGCATGCTGGAAACAGAAGTAAATGGGAAGCCAGACGCACCTTGGAATTCATAACAGCATTCTTAGGAATTGTGGTCTGCCCACGGGAGGACAAGAAAATTGAGATAGGTCTTGTGGGGATGGAGGATGTCGCAATCAAGAGGGACAACAGCACTATAGTTCCGCTGGTTTTTTCAGAAATGTACCGAGCACTGACTAAGAGAAAGGAGCAAGGAGCAAGGAGCAAGGAGGTTTTTTCCAGGGTTGCAATTTATTACTTCAGCTGTGGATGCAAGAGCATCTCTGTCACCGAGCAGGGTATATGACCTATGGGCTGACTGGTTTAAAATGCATAGAAGAATTTGAAAAGCGGATAACAGGTGTTGCATTCCCCGAGGGTACTGAAGATTGGTTTGCGCGACTGAGATCACTGACGGCGGATCAAATTGAGTGGGCATTCGGGTGGTTACCTATTACCGAAATGATACACATGGCAACGGGAGAGTGTTATATTTTGTTAATGGGTGTCCGGAGCATCCAACCATATGCTCCCCATCGGGTACTACGCCAGTTGGGAAGGTTCCAAGTCATCCCTAAAGACGAAGATTTGAGCAAGTACGTCATCGAGCTAAATCCAGGAGTCACCTTTCCAAAAGATGAAATTCGCAAGTTGTGAAACGAATGCAAATTCCTTGAGCCCAGAACTATAGTACGAAATCTAGCTAAAGGATAGGTGGACCCAAAGTATAGTGCATGGTTTGGGAAGAGGTTCCCGACTCATCAAAGGCCTGCTAAAAGAGCCCATGTCCAACAATTCACAGATGATTCGCAGGAACAATGGGGCTGGCTAGTAAAAGAAGAAAGTTACCGGGCAGAAATAGGCAAACTAAAGCAACAGATTGAGATCCTGCAATTCGAGAGTAGTGTGCAAGTTGCCACCGATCAGGGGGAAAATAATAGGCTAGCCCAAGAGAATGGGGCACTTCGGGCCCAAATCCAACAAATGAGGAAAGCCGCTAATAACCAACCAAGGAGCCGATCGGACGAGCGGTTGATAAAGGAGCTGAGAAACAAAATCAGGGAGCGCCAGGGTGAACTGGAAAAATCTAAAAGTGTCATGGCAGAACTCAAAGCACAGTGGGCTACAAAAACAGAGGAGCGTCATCAGTACTTGAATCAATTGAAACGGGACCACGAGAAAATTGTTGCCAATCTAAAGAGAAAGGTGGTTGCCCTTGAGAGTAAAGCGGTTAAGCAGGCTAGAGATTTTGAAATTGAAAGTGGACAGTGTTATGACCTGTTAGCCCAAATGGAGGTAGAAGTGCAGCAGTTGCAGAGTCAGCATCTGCAAGATTCTCAGGCCTTAAAGACATGCAGTAATAAGATAAAATGCCTACTCATAGAAAAGAAGCAAACCAAAGACAGGATCAGAGCCATTGCTCATGCCATTTTGAGAAGATGCTGGGCATGTGAAGACATGACCTATACTACCTTTGTCCCAGCAGTAATGATATATGTGAAGTGAACCATGAATGAATTAGAGCAACTTGAAAATGATTTGGAACCTAGGTCCGCGACGAGGCCGAACGATGCCCCGCGGACAGCTAAGTTTGAGGCTTTAGAGTGTGCATAGTCCGTGTCAGTAGTTTTCTACTTTTGAGTCTGTCTTTTGTCTGTCCGTTGTCTTTTCATGTCAAGTATGTTTGTAATCTTGGAGTCTGTGTTTATTTTAGTTTGCGTCTGTTATTTTCATCCTGCAAAAGTGTCTAGTTTGTAATAGTTTGTTTTAGCAATGAAATTAAAATTCCAAAAATTATGCTTATCCTTTATTTTCGCACTTATCTTCACGAACTACGCTTGGTCTGATTCATGCGGGGTCACGATACGTAGGCAATCTCCATAGGATTCGACCGTAACCGCAAAAAAGGAAAAAAAAAGAAGAAACAAAAAGAAATAAAAGAGCGAAAAATGAGGCGAAAATAAAGAAAGAAAAGAGCGGAAAAACAAAGAAAAAGAGGAATGAAAGTAAGAAAAGAGAGTAAAAAAATATAAAGAGCAGAAAAACAAAGAAAGGATAGAATAAGAAAGCGAAAGAGAAAAACAATTGTGATAGAAAATAATAAAAGACCGGGATGACGCATGCAGTCGAGCAAATGCATAATAGAAACGGTTAACTGTATAAGTGCATCCATGCCAACGTGCAGTTATCCAATCTATTAAAACCTAATCACTAACCAAGTTGTTGTCCAAATATGTGAGTACAGACAGAAGGTTAGTTGATCCGGCATTCTGGCAACCCATCCGTACAACACCCGGTTGAAAGATAAAGTAGACATGATAGGAAAGGATGCAGATATCAGTATTGTGGATCCTACAAATGAAGCTGAGGTAACAGATGTGGGTTCTATGAAAGAAGAGATGCAGAAACTGAAAGCGCAATGGCCGAAATGCATCGGGCTTGGTCTTAGGGGCATCTGACACCATCATACCCTGCCAACCCACCCTACATCCCACCTCTGGATCAGGCTCCGGAGCCCACCACTCCCCACGCATCTTCAACTTTCCCCTATCACACCCAGGGTTATGGTGCCACTTCATATGCTCCTCCAGCCCCACTACACAAACAGAACCCTCCCCCACCCATGGTTCCAGTCTTTGTGGCACCTCACCCAACCACATTACATAGATCGTCCAATGAACCATTGTTCCAAGCTCACGACACTCAATATTACCCTCCTGAGCCCACTTTTAAAGCTCCTGAGCCATATACCTACACACCCCAATTTGAGATCCTGGGAGAAGTTGAGAAACCCGTTAAGAATGCAGAATAGGAAGAAGTGATTCGTAAAGTCAAATGCCTGGAGCAATCCTTCAGGAACATGCATGGTTTAGGCAACCAAGTCAGTGTTGCTTACAAAGATTTGTGACCTTTTCCTAATGTCCAGTTGCCCGCAGGGTTCAAAATGCCCAAGTTCGATTTGTACGAGGGACATGGCGACCCGGTGGCCCACCTTCGAGGTTTCTGCAGTAAAATGAGAGGAGCTGGGGGAAAGGATGAATTGCTGATAGCCTATTTTGGTCAAAGTCTGAGCGGGTCCGCACTGGAGTGGTACACAAGACAGGACCCCAGTCGATGGTATACATGGGATGATTTGGCACAAGCATTCATTGGCCATTTTCAGTACAACCTTGAGATAGTCCCCGATCGTCTGTCATTGTTGAAGTTGGAGAAGAAGCCCGCAGAGAGTTTTAGAGAATTTGGTTTCCGCTGGAGGGAACAAGCAGCAAGGGTTGACCCTCCGATGAGGGAGAGTGAGATGGTAGATTACTTTTTGCAGACATTGGAGCCAACCTACTTTGGTCATCTAGTGACGTCTGTTGGAAAATCATTTAATGAAGTGGTAAAAATGGGAGCCATGATTGAAGTCTAACAAAATTTTGAGCTATTCGGCACTGAAAGCAACCACCCAGGCCATCCAAAGCGGTACTGGTGGTGTGCTCGGAAAGAAGAAGAAGGAAGAAGTTGCCACACTTGAAGCTAGTACTTGGTCCAGGTCCAACAACCCTCCACCCTGTTACAACCAACCAGACCTCACCACCCAAATTATCCATATACCCCATATGGCCCACCATAATATTAATATCCACCACCAGAAACACACTTTTCTGTCCACCACGCCCAGACATACACTCAGCCTCCGGTGCACCCGCAATGGCGTGCACCGGCTCCCCAAAACACATATCCACCTCCACAAAACACCTATCCACCCCCCAGGGCTAATAGACCAGGAATCGTCTTTCGCCCAAACCAAGCTTTTAGAAGTGAGAAGGTCCCGAACAGAAAAACATTTACTCTGCTGGGAGAATCTTACACCACTCTCTTCCACAGATTGAAACAGTTGGGAATGTTGACCCCAATTGAGCCCAAAGTGCCAAATCCCCCTCCCAAAAACCTGGACCATTCTGTCAGCTGTGAGTATTGCTTAGGGATGTCGGGGCATGATACTGAGAAGTGCTGAAAATTGAAGAACGCGATGCAGGAACTTATTGATAATCGCCGTATTGAGGTACAGGCTCCGGAGGTGCCAAACATTAATCAAAACCTGTTGCCAGCACATCACGAAACTAATATGATTGAACTGGTACACAAGCGGGCAGAGCCTAAAAAGCCCTCGCAGACGGTCATGATGATCCGTTCAACTGAAGCTAAGGTTAAAGAAGAAACAATTAGTGCAAAGCCAGCGGTTCAGTCGAAGGAGATAAAAGACAAGCCGGTGGTGGTAATGGGGAAAGGGCCATTTGTTGATGCAAAGAATCCAGAGCCAGCCAAGTTAGTGGTACCAGGGAAATCATCTGCGTCCGTGGTTGTTGTGAAGGGGGCTTACACAAAATCGATTATCATAAAGCCGGTAGTCCAATTACCCATGGTCAATAGCAAAGTCGTGCCGTGGAAATATGAAAAAGTAGTGGTGACATACAAAGGAAAGGAAATTTAGGAAGAGAGTTGTGAAGCACAGGGGTTAACTCGGTCGGGACGTTGTTTTGCTCCCGAAGAACTGAGAAAAGCCAGGGCTACTAAAGATAATCCAGTACTAGTCAAGAAGGCTGTGACAGAAGAGGAGGCAGAGGAATTTATGAAAAAGATGAAAGTACAGGATTACTCCGTTGTTGAACAACTGAGAAAGACACCAGCTCAGATCTCGCTGTTGTCAATACTGATCCACTCGGACGAGCATCACCGGGCTTTGATGAAGATATTGAATGAAGCTCATGTTCCTGACAAAATTTCAGTCAACCATCTGGAGACAATTGCCAACAAGATCTTTGAGGTAAACAGGGTAACATTTTCTGATGATAAATTGCCCGTGGAGGGCACAGAACACAATAAAGCTCTCTACTTGACGGTCAAGTGTGAAGATTCAAAGGTTACTCGGGTGTTGATCGATAACGGGTCTAGTGCTAATATTTGTCCATTGTCTACACTAAACCAGTTGAAGATTGATGATGATAGAATCCACAAAAATAGTGTTTGTGTTAGAGGGTTCGACGGAGGTGGAACAGACACGGTGGGGGATATTATCCTTGAATTGACTATTGGCCCAGTCGAGTTCACTATGGAATTTCAGGTGTTGGACGCTGCAGTATCTTATAATCTTTTGTTGGGTCGACCATGGATCCACGCGGCCAAAGAAGTGCCTTCCACATTGCACCAAATGGTCAAGTTCGAGTGGGACAGACATGAAATCGTGCTACATGGGAAAGATCCCACATGCGCTGTGAGTGACGCCATTGTGCCCTTTATAGAAACTAATGATGATAAGGGGCCGTGGGTTTATCAGGTCTTCGAACGACTCCGGTAAACCGAGTGCCAGAGGGTCAAAGCATTCCAGATCCCAGGGTAGCAGCTGCGGCCGTCATGGTAGTGTCAGAAATGCTGGGTAATGGGTTCGTGCCAGGGAAGGGTCTATGTGCTAAGCTTCAGGGTATTGTTCAACCTGTTTCCTTGCCCAAGAATCTGGACACCTTTGGTTTGGGGTTCAAGCCAACAGGGGCAGATGTTAGAAGGGCTCGTAAATTGAAAAATAAAGCTTGGGTTCTTCCCAAACCGATTCCACGCCTGTCCAGGTCCTTCGTCAGGCCGGGGGTCAGAAAGCAGTTATTGGCAAAGGTGTCGGGTGCATTGATTGGTGCAGATGGGAACCTGGACAAGGTGTTCGAGAAAGTATTTGCTGAAGTGAACATGGTTGAGGCCGGGGAAGGGTCGAGCAAAGCAGATATCCAATACATCAGACCACGTGCTAATATCAACAATTGGGAAGCTACTCCTCTTCCAATTCGGAGGGAGTCGTGGTAGTGGGTTTTGTTTTCCTTTTTGTTCACCTGGATTATTCCAGGGTTTGTAATTCAGTTGCTATGTTCCGTCCGTTTGGATGAGTTAAAACCCTGTTATCTTTACATTCAATGAAATGCAATTTTTCTTCTTTCTTCATTCCTAATTTTATTTCCATTTTTCTTTTTCTTTTCTTTTCTTTACAGTTCTTTTTATGCTGATATCAATGACATGACATGCATGAGGAATCTTCGGCCCAGTCTTAAAAGCCAATCTAACTCAGTAATAATAATACAAGAAATCGAGTGTGATGATGAAGTGGAATGTGATGATGATGAGGCCTATGAGGAAATTAGTAAAGAATTAAGTCACTTTGAAGAAAAACCCAAACCTAACCTAAATGACACACAAGCAGTTAATCTAGGGGACCAAGTTAATGTGTGGGAAACTAAAGTAAGTGTTCATCTAGATCCACAACTTAGGGAGGAGATAATTAAAGCATTGTTCGAATACAAGGATGTTTTTGCGTGGTCGTATGATGACATGCCGGGTTTGAGCACCGATTTAGTGGTCCACAAATTACCCACTAATCCGGCGCTCCCTCCTGTCAAGCAGAAGCTGAGAAAGTTCAAAACGGACATAAGTGTGAAGATCAAAGAAGAGATTACCAAGCAGTTCGATGCAAAGGTCATTCGGGTTATACGGTATCCCACATGGTTAGCTAATGTTGTGCCTGTGCCTAAGAAAGATGGCAATACCAGGGTGTGTGTCGATTACTGGGATCTTAACAAGGCGAGTCCAAAAGACAATTTTCCATTGCCAAACATCCACATATTGATTGACAATTGTGCCAAACATGATATTGGTTCTTTTGTGGATTGTTACGCGGGTTATCATCAGATTCTAATGGATGAGGAAGACGCAGAAAAGACGGCATTCATCACGCCGTGGGGAACGTACTGTTATCGGGTCATGCCGTTTGGTTTGAAAAATGCTGGGGCAACTTATATGAGGGCCATGACAACAATATTCCATGATATGATACATAAGGAAATCGAGGTGTACGTGGATGATGTGATCGTGAAGTCTAGACAGCAGTCCGACCATGTTAGAGATTTGAGAAAGTTCTTTCAAAGGCTTCGCAGGTACAATCTTAAGCTCAATCCTGCAAAATGTGCTTTCGGGGTGCCATCTAGGAAATTGTTGGGGTTTATAGTCAGTCGTCGGGGAATTGAGCTAGACCCGTCGAAGATCAAAGCTATTCAGGAATTGCCGCCTCCTAGAAACAAAACTGAGGTGATGAGTTTGTTGGGAAGATTGAATTACATCAGTAGGTTCATCGCTCAGCTCACTACAACTTGTGAGCCGATTTTCAAATTGCTAAAGAAAGATGGTGCAGTCAAATGGACTGATGAATGTCAGGAGGCTTTTGATAAGATAAAGGAGTATTTGTCGAACCCACCCGTGTTGGTCCCGCCAGAACCAGGGAGGCCCTTGATTCTATATCTGACAGTTTTGGATAATTCATTCGGCTGTGTACTGGGGCAACATGATGTTACGGGAATGAAGGAGCAGGCTGTTTATTATCTCAGCAAGAAGTTCACATCTTACGAGGTTAAGTATACTCATCTGGAGAGGACATGTTGCGCTCTAATTTGGGTGGCACAGAAGTTGAAACATTATTTGTCATTCTACATCACTTACCTCATATCTCGCTTGGACCCGTTGAATTATATTTTCCAGAAGCCTATGCCCACAGGGAGGCTTGCAAAGTTGCAGATTCTGCTTATAGAGTTCGACATTATCTATGTGACACGGACTGCAATGAAAGCACAGGCATTAGCTGATCATTTGGCTGAGAATCCAGTCGATGAAGATTATGAACCTCTGAAAACTTATTTCCCTGATGAAGAGGTGATGCACATTGAAGAATTGGAGCAAGTCGAGAAGCCGGGATGGAAACTCTTCTTTGATGGGGCTGCAAATATGAAAGGCGTGGGAATAGGAGCGGTACTCATTTCTGAAACAGGTCAGCACTACCTTGTTACCGCTCAGCTTCGTTTCTATTGTACGAACAACATGGCAGAATATGAGGCGTGTATCTTGGGACTGAGATTAGGTGTAGATATGGGTGTCCATGAAGTCTTGGTCATGGGTGATTCGGACCTGCTGGTGCACCAAATTCAAGGAGAATGGGAAACACGGGATTTAAAGCTTATACTGTACCGGCAATGTTTGCATGAGCTTTGCCAACGGTTCCAGTCCGTAGAGTTCAGGCACATTCCAAGGATTCATAATGAGGTCGCCGATGCTCTGGCTACTTTGGCGTCAATGTTACATCACCCGGACAAGGCTTATGTGGACCCATTGCAGATTTAAGTCCGTGATCAGCATGCTTATTGAAATATGGTAGAAGAGGAACCTGACAGCGAGCCGTGGTTTCACGACATCATGGAATATATTAGAATGGGGGTATATCCGGCGCAGGCCACCAGTGATAAAAAAAGAGCGATTCGGCGATTGGCAAGCGGGTTTTTCCTTAGTGGAGGAGTGTTATATAAAAGGACCCCAGATCTTGGGCTGTTAAGGTGTATGGATGCAAGGCAGGCCACATCTATCATGACTGAAGTACATTCGGGAATCTGTGGACCGCATACGAACGGATATGTTTTGGCAAAGAAGATCCTATGCGCAGGTTATTATTGGCTCACTATGGAGCGAGATTGTATTGTGTTTGTGCATAAATGCCATCAGTGCCAAGTGCATGGAGATTTGATTCATTCTCCACCATTAGAACTGCACACGATGTCCGCACCAAGGCCTTTTGTTGCATGGTGCATGGATGTTATTGGGCCAATCGAACCAGCAGTGTCAAACGGACACATGTTCATTTTGGTAGCTATAGACTATTTTACCAAGTGGGTAGAGGCTAAAACATTCAAGTCTGTAACCAAGAAAGCTGTGGTGGATTTTGTGCATTCGAATATTATTTGTCGATTTGGGATACCGAAAGTGATCATTACAGACAATGGTGCAAACCTCAATAGTCATTTGATGAAGGAAACATGTGAGCAGTTCAAGATTACCCATAGGCATTCTACTCCATATCGCCCTAAAGCGAATGGTGCGGTTGAGGCAGCTAATAAGAATATAAAGAAAATATTGCAGAAGATGGTGGAATGTTTGAGACAGTGGCATGAAAAGTTACCTTTTACATTGTTAGGATACCCGCACCACTGTTCGTACTTCAGTGGGGGTGACTCCGTATTCATTGGTGTATGGTACCGAGGCAGTAATACCTGCAGAGGTGGAAATACCGTCTTTGCGAATCGTTGCGGAGGCTGAGATCGATGATAATGAATGGGTGAAAAGCCTCCTTGAGCAGTTGAGTTTGATTGATGAGAAAAGATTGGCATCGATGTGTCATGGTCAACTGTACCAACGAAGAATGGCAAGAGCATATAACAAGAAAGTGCGCCCGAGGAAATTTGAAGTCGCACAATTAGTACTGAGGTGGATTTTGCCTCATTGGGCTGAAGCAAAAGGAATATTTGCCCCAAACTGGTAGGGGCCATTTGTAGTAACCAGAGTGTTGTCTAATGGTGCATTGTATTTGACAGATGTAGAAGGGAAATGTGTAGAAATGGTCATCAATTCCGATGCGGTCAAGAGATATTATGTATGATTTCTTTACTTCTGAATGTATCTATTTGTATTTGGCATAATTTAAAGATTGAAATGACGAAGGCATTTTGTTCTGCTATCCAAACACTTTTATCCCTTGTCATCCCCTTTGAGCCTTACTTATTTTTTTTTTCATACTCCTCGTTCGGAATCAACGGCACGATCAAGAAACGCAGGTGCCAAACATAAAGAAAAGGAAAAGAAAAAAAAAGAAAAGAAAAGAAAGGAAAGGAAAGGAAAGAAAAGAAAAGAAAGGAAAAGAAAGAAAAGAATGCAAAGAAAAGAAAAGAAAAGAAAAAAAAAGAGAAAGAAAAAAGAAAAGAAAAGAAAAGAAAGTGAAAAGAAAGAAAAGAAAGAAAAGAAAAGAAAACAAGAAAAGAATCACAACAAAGGTAATTAGGATCAAGTGAACTACGTTTGATTTGATCCCGACATGGTACGTAGGCAGCCTCTCTGAGGTTTAGAAACACCAAAATAAAAATTCGAAAGTCCCCAAGCAAGAAACTGGGGCAGAAGTTGTGATGGTTGTGAGAAATTGGATTCCGAAAGTTGTAATTGTAACCCATTTTGAAATTGTTTTTGAGCCTTTTATACCCTTATTTTTGACCTATCCAAAAGCCTACATTACGGTCCAAAGAAAGACCTTCCGATCAATTTTTGAGAGATGACAAGTCGAGCAGGGAAAGGTAATTTGCAATAGGGACAACACTCTGGTTCAAGCAAGAAAAACAAAAGATAAAAATGAGAGAGTCTTATTGGTGAAAACCCTCACGGGCATCGTAAGGCGACGGGAGCTGAGAGAAAGTAAAATGAAAGAGCCTTAGTGGTGAAAACCCTCACGGGCACCTTAAGGCGAGAGTGAGTTGAGAAATGGCAAACTGACAAAGGTCTGTTGGTGGAAATTATTTCGTGGCACCGCAAGATAAACGAGGTTAAGGTTTCGGTAAAGTAATCAAGTGACAGAAGTTTTGGGCAACGAAGTATGACAACTGGAAGCTGGTTAGTTAGATCGGTTGGGCCGGTTAGTCCGAAATGCATGTCATGATCATTGGTGCCAGCTGTTCCGGTCAGATAAGTTTCTTTTCTTTTTTCCCTTTTAACGGTTATCTGGTTTTGGATTCTTCTTATTCTTAACTCACAAAATCATTGCATTTCATTCTTTTTGGGGGTTTTGTTTGTCTAAAATGTTCCAATGTCAGTTTTGTTCAATGCAAAGGGGAAAGGATTTCAAAGCCCACTACCAACTTCCGAAATGGTAAAGAATAATGTGGTCAGAGCATATCAACAACAATGTGATGTAAAATGGAATAGGGGAAGTCGCCGAAAGTTTCATCGACAGAATATTTGGAAATGTTGTGGGAAATGTGGAAGTTCAGGCAAAAAGGGCCGGAAAGGTGAAACAATAGTATGGGTATAAAGGCATTCAGTTTGTCAGAAATTAGGGAACGTGGAAGTCGGTCAGAAAGTCAGGCAATTCAGAGGAAGTCAGGCAATACAAGGCAAGGTAATGGAAGGATGATGCAGCAAGAATGCAATCAACTAACCACCATTTTAAACTAACAAAATTTTCGGTGATTGAAACCGGGGCAGAAAAATTGTTCGTCAGGAGGAATTCTCCGTGAGGGAAGATCAGGTATTAATCAAGTTTAATCACAGGTGTGGCATAGTTAAAATACAAGAAAATGAGGAGTAGCATAGAGATGATGTAAGTTGTTTCAGGTTTGCATTTTAGAGTAAAACTACAAAGTGTTGAAGTGGGGAGCCCGCCCCTATAACAGAGAAATACATTTCAGTCCGTAAATTTTAAAGCATGCAAGTTTAGTTTTCAACCCTTGTTAGTATGTGATAACAAGCCCCAGTTTTCCCAAACTGGGGCAGAAAGTTTTCTTGGTTCGTCCATTTTTGTGAAATTAGGAGCCCGCCTGAATAATAGAGGAATACATTTCAAGTTCAGAAGTCAGGAGCCCGCCTGGAGAACAAAGGCATGCAATTAAAATTTCGGCAGTCAGGAGCCCGCCTGAAGAACAGAGGTGATATAATTCCAATTTTAGTTTTCAGTCAATTTCTTTGTCTTATTTAAAGTCAGGAGTCCGCCTGGAGAACAGAGACATTCAATTTCAAAATTCAGAAATCAGGAGTCCGCCTGGAGAACAGATACATACAATTCAAGTTTCAGCAATCAGGAGCCCGCCTGAAGAACAGAGGTGATACAATTCAAGTTTTAGTTTTCAATCAATCTCTTTGTTTATTTGGAAGTCAGGAACCCGCATGGAGAACAGATGTACGAAATTCAAATTTTAGAATCAGGAGTCCGCCTGAAGAACAGAGACATACTTTTCAAGTTTGAAGTCAGGAGCCCGCTTGGAGAATGGAGGTGTTAAATTTTTAAGTAGTCGAAGTCAGGAGCCCGCTTGGAGAATGGAGGTGTTAAATTTTCAAGTAGTCGACGTCAGGAGCCCGCCTGGAAAATGGAGGTTGTTATATTTTAAGTTGTAGTTGAAGTCAGGGGCCCGCCTGGAGAACAGAGGTATTTCAAGTCAAGTTTCAACCAAATTCTTGTTAATATCCAATAATATGTACCCGGTTTCCAAACTGGGGCAGAAAGTTTTCTTTGTATTGTCTGTTTTTGTGAAGTCAGGAGCCCGCCTGGATAATAGAGGAATACTTTCAAGTTCAAGTTCAGCAGTCAGGAGCATGCATGGATAATAGAGGAATACATTCAATTTCAAGTCCAACAATTTGGGGAGAAGAAAAAACATCTCGGTTGGCAAGTTGAAGAAACAACAATGGATTTCACCCAGGGAACACCAGATAACAAGGAAGTGCAAGATGAAATTTTTAAGACTTTAGATAGGAATTTTGTAATTCATAGTTCATAGCTTAGTCTAGCTTCTTTTATTTTGCCACGGTGTAATAAGGAAGGTCAGCAAGCAGTCAGCAGCAGCAAACGCAGTGAAATCACAGCTCCTGGTAGTCCCAGCTACCAGACACTCCCGAACTACACTGACCTGATTCTTGTTTAGCCCAGGATATGTAGGCAACCTCTGAAGCAGGGTGTGGTCAAGCTTTTCAAAAACGCTTCACACAGAATTTTCAAGCGGGTAAAAATCGCTCGTATTCGCTCACTTATCTTTGCCCGAAAACATTTCATGTTTCCACGCAAAGAGGGGCAACTGTGAGCACGTGATTTTTGCCCTATGTATGAATTATTCCCACAAAATTCGAACAAAAAGATTTTTTTTTATTTTTACAATTTTTGTGTTATTTTTTGATAATTGTTTGCATTTTTGTTTGTGTATGTTAATTCATATAAAATACAAAAAATATGCATCTGTATTTAGGATTTTATTTCATATTTTACTATTAATTAAGGATTAAGTTATTTTAAAATAAGATATGAAAAATGACAAAAATAGTTCACTTTAGCATTTTTATTGCTTTAATTGTAAAATTGTCTTAAAATAGTTTTAAAGTAATTCTAGGCATTAATTAGTTTAGTTTAATTTTTATTTTTATTTTCTGCAGTCTTTATAAATCAACAAAAATTATAAAAAATTACAAAAATAGAAAAAGAATAAAAAGAGAGAAATAATTAAAGAGATTTGAATAAATAAGGAAAGGGAAGAAAAAGAATAGGCTGCCCAAAATTGGGCTCGTTGCCTTCCAGCCCAAGGGAATTAATTCCCTTCTCACGCCCAGGCCCAAACGTCCCCGCCCGGCCCAAGTCCCCACTTTCCCCTAAACGACGCCGTTTAGAGGCGGGTTGATCTGAACCGTCGAGGTTCTTTTGATCAAACGGCTCAGAGGCGGGGTTGGCGTACTATAAGAGTGTCCGAACGTCCCCCCCACCCCAGTTCCTCGTTTTCCTCACCCTACCTCTCCTCTCAAACCCTAATCCAAGCCGCCACCAAACTCCACCGCCTGAGGGTGGCGGCACCGATGCAAGCCATCACCAAACTTACACCCCTCACTCTCCTCACTCTCCTCGTTCCAACCATACTAGCGGTTTTCCTCAAACGAACCCAGGCTCCTCGAATATGCGTTCGAAATTCGGGTTCAAAACACAAAATCGTCCAAATGATCCCAAATTGATACCAGATAGTCTCCGGCCTTTCCTCATCTCGAATCTTTGGTCAAAACCCTTCGAATCTCACTGAAGCTCAACGAATCTCAAATCTAGGGTTTTCAAGTGTGTCCGCCGCTTAAGAGTTTCTTTCTCGGATGATTTTGATGAATATTATGAGTCTATCTCGACAAAGATAAACCCATACTATTAATTAAAATTCGTTCCAGAAATCATTTAAGTTCGGATTAATCAATAAGTCATTCTTTCATTTTTTTAGTATTCGGTTTAGTTTGTCATGTTAAGCATGGTTCTAATTTTTGAATATTTAATTAGTAATTTGTTTGTGATATAATTCTGTCGACTAGATGTTTAGTGATACATATTTCTATTAGTTCTTAGTTTTAATTTTCATTCTTGTTTGTTTAGCCTGTTTTGTTTTGTTTAGTTTAGTTAGTCAACCATTAGTATAATTGATTATGTGTTAACTCAGTTTTGATTAGTTAAATTATTATTTTCAGTCAAATTTTTTGTTCGAAAATTGTTTCTATTTGGTCTTCCTGTTACTTTAATTCTGTGATCAATTAGGTAAATCAATTATAAGATTTAATTAGCTTAATTGGTGGTTTAGTGTAGTGGATGCTGTATTAGAGTCTTTAGGATTTGGTTTGGATATAGCTGAGTAGATCATTTGTTAATTAACTTTAGTTAAATGCTAGCTAGGGTGAGGGGATTGGGATCAGTTAACCTTAGTCTGTAAATTCCAGACTATTGGAAGGGCATTTTAGGCATAGAAAAGGGTAGTTTCTTTAGGAATAGTAATTTCAAAGTAGGGGTAAGGGTAGTATAGGTATTTTGTGGGTAGAAGAGCATCCTAGGGCCTTCTAGAATGGTACTTTAGTGTAGGTTTCAGCAAATTAAAGGCATTTACTTGAGTAACAAGTTAGAAATACAGGGACCAAACTGAAAATAATGAGGGACTAGAAATAAAAGCCAAAATCTGATTTACCACCCTTAGGTTTGCCTATAAATAGTGAGGCATTTGCCTTTGGGAGGGGGGTTCACTTTTCAGCCAGAAATTCCCCTTGATTAATTCCATTTCAGCTAGTTTTAGCTTCCAGATCTCTCCACTTTTAAAAATTCAAAATCTGCAGTAGAAGTGAAAAATATCAACCAGGTTACTGTTCCATTGACTCTCACTTGTTGTGGCTTGATTTCTGAAGTTTTTGGAGTACTACGGGTGTGATTTCGAGTTTGTTTTGGGTCAGCTTTGGAGTATTTGGTTATGTGTGGTATTCTGTGATTAAGTGCCTGGGTTTTTGAAGTAATTCTCGTCTAAAAAGTGATCCTGATTGCTGCTGTTTGGTTGTTGCAATTGCTGTGCTAACCTCTCCTTCTTCTCACTTCATTTCCCAATTTCAGGTACATGTTCTGAACCTCAGTATGTAAATTTCAGCTGAAATGAAAACGAAATTGAAGCTCACTGCTGTTGATCTACTGTTGAATAGTCCTGTGACGTTTAGATAGTTTTGTTTTTCTATGATTTAGTTGTTTATTCAAAGTTAAATTTGGATTGCATAATTGCTACTTGGAGTCATGACAATAGTGGACTGTATATGATTTTAAATTGACAAACTGGAAATTGGGATTTGTAGTTTAGTTAGTGATTAGTTTACTATCTCTGTATAGTTATCTCCTTGAAGTTAGAAAATAACGGAAACACGAATATGAAGAGCAATAGCATGAAGGTATATCAATTGAAAATCAATGCACAGGATCCTATACGTTATAATATTTGCATGATTACAGTAGATTATTTGAAGTTGGTGGTTGCTTAAATATGGATAGTGTGTCGTTAAGTAACTAAAATAGGCAATTTGATCTGTTAACACGTTAGATAAGATAGTTTAGTTAATTATAGCAAGTGTTAGTTTGTTAATTGTTGATTATGCTGTGGAAATCATTTCGCTGGGTTGTTAAGTAGGCCTCACGTGAGAGGCCCACCTGCTGAAGTTGAAACACACGCAGGGGCTGGGGCGTCCAGCCTGGATCACCAGTTTGGCCCAAACATGGTTCAGTTAATTGGGCTCACAGGGATTCGAACTCCCGACTTTCAATGCGCCTCAGTTCCTTCCGAATGGGTTCATTGGGCCAGCCATTTGGGCCCAGTTCAGAACTCCTTTCAATTGGTTAATTAGTATAAACTCGGGTTTTGAGTTAGGTAGCGGGTCCAAGCTAAAAGGTCCTTCCTTTTGTTTGTGCCTGGACTTGAACTTGAAGCCCAAGCGTTAATAATAATCAATTAGGATTTTCTTTTTCTTTTAGAGACAAAAATCAAAAATAGAAAATGTAGTTGCTTCTAGGTTTATCCTTTAAAATAAAAATAAGACGAGCCTCACCCAATAGAAATGTAAATTGCTTGGTCCTCACTAAAGGTTTAAAGAAAATATATATTTAGAAAATCGGGAAGGGTCGCTTAGCGAATTTCGCGTCCCTCCCAAAAGATAATGACGCGCTAGACTCTTTTAGATGCAATTCTAATAAAATTACCTTCTTAAATTCGGGTGTGCATTTCATGCGACCAAAATCCAAATCCAAAAACGTTGAATAAGAATGTGTCAGGATCCGGGTGCATTTCATGTGACGTGATCCGAAAACACGTTTTCAAACGACGTTCACTTTCTTAAAAATTTAATTAAAAGCGGTGAGTAATTTTAAAAATTGCACAATAGGATAACATGTATTAAAATCAGATTTTAGCCAAATATAGCAGTTGAGCGACCGTGCTAGAACCACGAAACTCGGGAGTGCCTAACCCCTTCTCCTAGGTTACCAGAATTTCTTACTCGGATTTCAGGTTCGCGACTGTAATACAGAGTCAAACCCCTTCCTCGATTCGGGATTCAAACTGGTGACTTGGGACACCATAAATCTCCCAAGTGGCGACTCTGAATCTTAAATAAAAT